>JABCKI010000061.1:0-48315 GCA_018282025.1 Sphagnurus paluster | reverse complement strand
TATAGAAGGCGTACTACAGTACTGAGTACTGTATAAAGTAAAAAGAAAATAATAGGCTGTCCTAGGGGCGATTCCATAACACTTATCAATGGTATTAATGAGACTCCATTAATACATTCACATTAATGGGACTGCAGCAAAGCTAACCCAAACTAAGTCAGCTCAAAACATCGAGACCGTCGAGGTACAATCAAAATCTCTCACCAATGCCAAATGAAACCGGGAAGTTCATCCAAATGCAATGGGACGACGGCCCCAGGCAACCTGAACACAGGTCACTGGGAGCTAAACGCTGTACATGCCGGTTGCAGATCTGCGTGCAAGTAGCTTGGACTGCAGTGACACTGTTCCACTAACCTTACAATGGCTGCTTTGCCACCAGAACAATGCCGACCAGGTGCTCGGTAAAGATTCCAGGAGGTCCCGTCAGCGATAATTTAACTGCAAGATGGAGGCAGTGGTCAGTGGCGAGGTTTACATGTTAATTATTTGCATGTCCATGTACCACACAGAGCGCGAGGATATGGATTTCATGGATAGCGTAGACAAGGTCATCTGGAACACGCGTCCGTGACTTGTTTAAGCACGGGGAGGGTGTGGTGTGGGGCTGAGGGTATGATCGCACAGAGGGGCTTGAAGAAGGGCTGGGACACGAGAAGGTGTATGGAGGTTCAGAGGCGGCAAAGGAGGAAGTAATGTGTCAGTGTAGGTGCGAAAATTGCATTGTGCATGCAAACCATACCAACAGCGAGTGGGAAGAAGAAGAAGTTGATCTTCTCCCGTGGCCTGTATGCACTCCAAGCTGGTTGAACGTTTCCTCGGAGATCTAGTCAGACGCACAGTCCTATCTACGATGCCATTGATGCTGGAATATGACAGCAGGTGCGAGTCCACCAATCATGACGAAATATCAGCAGTTTTCTACTAACAAGACTAGACATGTCACTTACTTGTAAGTACCTCGTCCTCATTGAGATACTGGCTCAGTCAAACACAGTTATCAACTCATCTTCAATATCTAGGCTGTGTATGTGAATGAAAATCGAACAGTGTCAGTCAGTGGAATAGAGCTTGGCTATATGGGAGGAAGAACATACCTGAGGACATCGACTCGGTCGCAAAGAGTGGAAGGAATGAAGGAAAGTTGTGAGAGACCAACAAGCAGTCATATGACCAAACTGTGACATGACTTTTGGTCCGGTGAATAAGAAATAGCCGGCTGGACCTCAAATAAAGAGACTTGCATTTCAAAACTTCACGACTTCCCGCCCACTTCCTTCCTTGTATGTTACAACCCGTTCAACAAGTCCTAACATTTGTATTCTCAAGTGGCCTACTGTGAGCCTCACATCAACAAATCTATCCCGTAGCATTGCAGAGCACGTTCGTCATGTCCTGCTAGTGTCATTGTGAGTCCACGTAGTTCTTGCTCACTCACTCACGATTTATCCGTTCTAGGTCAAGTTCATTCAAGTCAGGCTTGGAGTCTGTTGGAGTCTCCAAGCCACTCCCACTAGTTCGGGACTGCTTATTTCCTTAAATGTGAGTCGTCTCGCTCTTGTGAAAACCAAAACTATACTGACTCCACGTTTCTGTTGCTTGACGGCATTAACGACCTATTGCGTCATTAATGCCGATCACATTAAGTAAGCTATTCTTTGTGATCTCCCGCTTTGACAATTGAACTCTTTCAAGTTCTTCCGAGTCCACAGCTGCTACACAAATCTACTCAGGAGAGCTACGGTCTGGTGAGTAAGTTCTTCAACTGAATCGTTCAAATAACTTACTTGTTATTTGAGATAAAAACCACCATGCCTATTGATGCCCTGTGCCGTGGGTGTTAATTGTTTTATTAGGCTGCGGGAAGGCACTCCGCTACAAAGTTAGGCAGCGATAATGACAACAATGACGACAATGGTATAAGTCATGGCTTCCTTGTCAAACTCCCCCTTGCTGTCCAACCCCACACTGCACAAATCGTGCCACACCGATGATAGGTATATATTTCCATTAATGAAATACATTAATCCTCCATATTAATGCATTAACCAGCTCAAAGCCCTGTCTCCCTTGCCCCACATTAATCAAGTCATTAATACACCCTCCCATCAAGCATCAGCTACCCACCCTCCCCCGTATTAATGGTTGTATTAATGAATTCTCGCTTTAACCATGTTTCTCATTAATATACTTTTTTCGTTAATAATAATAGATTAATACACAGTATTAATGTATGTGATTAATGCATAGTTCCTCCCTCATCTAGTGGTAGCCATACTTCCCTTATTGCACTGTATTAATCACATTAATGACATGTCCGACTACAGTCAGACGCATTAATGGAAATGCAGGTGCTAAGGCTCAAAGCCAGACTGGGAAGGCAGGCTTGTCTCTCTGCACTCCAAATACTGCAATCTCAGGGAGTGTATCATTAACTATAACAGCTGGGGCAAAATTGAGTTGGCTGAGAGGCAGAAGATTGATCGACTCAGAAATGGAAATTTAATTTGGGCTCGACTGCCATTCCTCCTTACTCGACTTCCACTTCCCAACTCACTTCCACTTCCATCGTTTTAGTATATACTTGTAACTAGCAGCAGATATGGTGCCTTCGAGTCCTTCGTGGCAATTGGTCCGACATTCGACTTGAAGCCACGAACTGAAAGGAGTCACTAAGATGCACAAAAACAAGATTGGGGGGGCGGATCGGGTGTATAGTTGAGATTGAGCCAGCTTCTGATGCATAGAGAACCAAATGACTGAGAGTTTAACAGTTTGTTCCCATTTGACCAAGCTCGTGCGTCGCCTCGCCTCAGATAAAGATTTCCGAATAGACTGGAATGATTGATTCTCGCTCTACTCATCACCCTCTATAGTGTTGAATAGAGTCAGATCAGCCCCACATAGAATGAGGCCGGTGGGAGTGAGAATAGGAGGATGCTCGAGTGCCAATAGTATGCATGTTGATGGTAAATGGGCAAATTCTGAAAGTTGCAATGTGGCCGTCTTCTTGGTGACATTTCGAAATACTTCGCCATGTTGTTGACCATATACCCTTGCCCACACCTATCCACTGGAGGCAATAAAAGGTGTAACATCATTGAATAGTATGGTTTGCGCCATTCTCATTGGCTTGCAATTTGTGGTTGGAACTGTGCTGTCACGATTGCAAAGAGGAATGGAAATAGCCGACTGTCTCATGACCATAAAGGGTCGCAATTAGGGGCTAGGGGATCGGCACAACCGGCCAGACATTTTCAGGCCCCAGGTTCTATTTTGTATGGACTGCGAGATGGCCTTCCTCAGGCTCAATTCTTGTATGGATTTCCAAATTGGCCTTTTCTCGGAATTTCAGATTTTGTATGGATTTTGAATCATCCTTAGGTGGGATTATCTGGGGTCCTCCTAGACCATCCATCCCGGTCTAGACAGACTCGGTTCACCTGAGTCACGACGGTCTCGAGGGAAAGGTATCTGCCTAAACAATCAAACAAGTCATCTCAGTTCCGTAACAAAACAGTATATAAGTAACGCACCTTTGCAGTTTCCCCCCCCCAGAGAAAGAGAGAAAGAGAGCAAGAGTACCAAGGAGATTGACTCAAGGTGATGAGTCGCGTGTTTCCAATCAAGTCATTCGAAATATTCATTCTTCATGCTCAATCATCCCCCTTGTACTCGCACACTGGTTGTTAACCCTGGTGAGTTATTGTGCGCCTGTCCCAGGAGCAACGGCTCTTCTCTTCACATGGAAAAAAAGTGATTCTCATTATTTTCTGCAACAAGTGGAACAGCCACAACCAAGACTGACATGTACAACTGAGCTGTAGGTATATATGTAAGCACAATCAGCCTAGAAGGATTGAACGAAACTGTGGCAGCACAGCTCATCCTCTCGTTTTTGGAAAGCACGGCCGTGTGAAGCACTCTGACTCGACTTCTCAAGATTCCCATCACCACGTCACACAAATCGAAACACAATTCAACCACCTTTTCCCTCGTAACCCCCGCCAAACCACTCTCCAACACTGGCTCGGGTCCAACGAAGGCATAGTCGCCCTGGCTCACTTCTTATCCAGGTGCAACGCACTCAAAGCACCAGTGACCCTCCGCCCATGCACCACTATTCCACCACTCCCACCGCCTGCCCCACCCCCACCCAACCCCAGGCATGACCCTCCCCCCCAGTTTGCATCGGATTTGGACCGTTACAATGCCATGCTTGACGGCCTCATTCCGGTGCCAGCATTCAACCCTGGCGATGTCAGCTAGCCTGGCCTAGTCTCCCCCTCAAGATCGGAACAGCAGAACCTCAAGACCGATGGCCCAAAGCCCCAATGTAGCAAGACCTCAAGACCCGGACATATCTCGCAATGTCAAGCCTGCTTTCCCCCGGCGCCCTTCTACATTTTATTTTCCTTCCTTCTCATTTTCCTTTACTATACGTTCTGGATAACAGCCCAACAGTGGCACCATACTACTACAGGGACGGTTTCTGCACACCTATCCTCCATACCACCACAACATAGCTTCATCCTACAAGCCCAACAGTGGCACACTTCCCCACCTCTATCCCACAGCATCCGTAGTCCACGTGTACTTAAATGTGCTATATAAACTGGTTTTAAAAAATTTAAAAAATTTAAAAAAATTTAAAAAGACTTTTCAAGATTCGAGAATGATGTCTGATGATCGTCACAACGGTGATCGGAATTCGGATTCCGGTCACTTTTGGTGAGCGCGGTGGGCACGTGAAGCGGAGAAGAGCGACTGGGAAGGGGTAACATGGCTTCTTGACTTTCTCATACATTCTCCACTCAGGTCATCCACACAGGACCTTCTAACCATGATACCCCCCGCTGTAGTCAAAGATTTCACTTCAGTTGACCCAGATACAATGGATGAGAGCCTGTGGTATATGCCCTGGAATTCTCTCCTCAACGAAGTTTTCCCCCACCGCGAAGGATGGCGAATAGCCCCCCAGGTAAATTGTCGACTTGTCTATACTCATGCACGGCTGATTTTTGTAGTATAAACCCCCCCAAACAGACCGGGACGCTATTGACTATGCTGTCACATTTGTTCTAGCGCTCAATAACATTCCTGTCATTTTTGTCGAAGTAAAGCCTAAGGTGGCTTTCAACACTATTTCCGGCCGGAGCGGAGCAGATGATCAGATGCGTCAGCGCTTCCAACAACTTTATGACGCCATGCCTTCCAAAATGGTCGGATTAAGTGCCCTCGGGCCCCTTGTATGTCGCTACAGTTTATCAAAAGAAGACAACGTCATCAACCCCCCTTACATTGAACGCTCACCTCAAATTATTCGGGATGTGGCCCCACAGGGGAACTGGGATATAGATGTCACTACCGTTCAAGGAGGTCAACGCATTTTAGAGATTTTTGAGCATGTGAAAGACGTTATGCTTGGCGAAGGTACGCAGTTTGAATCGTTGGGTCGATTCTACAACTTACTGAAACTTGCTGTCCAGCCCATGAAGTTTAGCGGTGTTGGGGGTATCCAATCAAGGACGTCCCATTTCACTCACTGAGCTGTACGTATTCTTATCTATTGTATTCGTACTTTGTATTAACGGTAGTCTAGTCTCTATGTTCCATGATAGTACTACAACTCTTGCCTCTCATGTCATTTCCACCATCCCCCCTCACAGTGGAGATAATATCATTCCTCAACGCGGATTTCCAACACGCCCTTATCAGTTTTGAGTTGGGACGGCCTCGGGTTGCGACTCAAATAACGGTCGACATATTCAGGGAGAATAATGACCATCCAAGAATATCAACCCAGGTGAAAACTGGTAGAAAACTCGAAGCACTGACAGTAAGAGGAATCTTTCATGTGAGGAGTCCTTGCACAATAGTAGTTTCGACCAGCAGCTAAAGGGAAGGAGCTGTTGACTTCGAGTCCATCCTAAGATTGGGGAACGGAAGACTTACTTGCATGGATGGTCGTCCCATTCCGGATGTTGTACGACGATAAGAGGCGGTATCATCAAAGTTGCATATCTGCTCGTAATGACAATGATAAAACGTAATGCCCTCCCCAAAAGACCGGTTTCTCTCTCAATCCGAGCTCTGAGACCCGTCACTGTTTCATTTCCAGGAAATGATAACTTCCCAAGTGCCCCGCTTAGCAGAGAAATACCGATACTATCCAGATATGAAAAACTTCAAAAAGTGCAATATACCCACCACCGTGGTAGCCACCCTTTTAGTTTCTTTAATATCCACCACCACCACCTGCGGGCCCGTTATCCCTCTTTTGTCATGTGGAGTTTTTGATACGCCGATCCAAGGTCATTTGACCTTGGTGCCTCAGCCTGTTCTCACTATTGCTCTGACCCTGCAGCCCTTGCTAGCCCTGGTCGACAACGATCGCCTCGAGTCCAAGGCTTATCGTCTTCTTCTCGCTTTACGACAGGCTGGGCGTGCAATGAACACCATACTCAGCCACAATGTCATATCTTCACAAATCGCCACCAGGACATCGTGTCTTCCGTAAGGACGACCCCGAGGTTTTGTAGATGCTTCCCATATTCTGCCTTCAATTGGGTGAACTTTCTGCGCCCTCTTGAACAGCATACATATTATCACACTTTCCCTTCGGATTGGGCATTGTCACTTCCGCGTACTCGTGGCCAATCCGACCCAAACCCCGAATGCTCTAGTAAAAGGCTTGGTATAAACAGCATTCTATCGCAGTGCTTACACGCGTCTCTGAGCGGCCGAATATAGTTGTACTTGGCGATAGCCTCCCTTCTGCCCGCTTTCCACCTCTTGGCACTCTTCGGCGACCAGCGATAGAATCCCAGCAAAACCTTACATACAACTCGGGCGCTCGGAGACAGTATTAAATTGATCACTCACAACTATGGCGCAGGAAATTACCGTTGACTTTCGTATTCCTGTCATGTGGCTACCATTCAAGACCCTGCCTGTCGTTCTAATATGCCGACATGAATTATAATGAAAGTCACGCTGTGGTTAGGCGTCTCGGTTGATCGTCGATTTCTAGTCATGCGTTGCTGGCCCTTTGCCGTAACGTATGGTAGAAGTTGCAGGCTTGGCGCTCGCTAGCAACGCAGGACTGCTTTCGAAGGTGACCCTACTCCGTCCAAGTAAATCCTTTTAAAGAATGTACAAGGTACTTCTTACGATCCTAGGCCGCCAGCTGAAACGATGTGTGGGTGCAGAGTAAGCGGCAGCCGTTCTTCACCTGCACGGGAGTTTCCGTACAACACGGACCCACTGCTTCTGTTAATTGTTTGAAGTCGAGACAGAGGATGGAGCTGGGCCACATGTCCACGCGTCCAAAATACCTGAGACCAAAAGTTCTAAAGAGAAACATGCCTAGTCCCAGTAGAGCAAGGGTCGCTCGAGGCTGTAGTGTGTTCCAGACCTCATCAAGCTATATCCTTGGCAACTACGCCACATGGCGTGAGCGTCAGGCTTTCTTCTAGATAACCAAGAGAACTGGTACGTACAACACGGTAATACAGGGTAATGAGCTAGCTGTGACCCGCGGCGCATTAATCGATGATACATAAAGCACGATAGGCATGGGTATTACTAGTACAAATTACTGCTACTTACGCGGACACACACAAGGACATCCTGCGGTACCATCTGATATGACCAGAGACGAAAAATAGTGCTAATCACAGCTTTAGTTTTTCTCTATCGGCCCAGTCAAGCGTTGGCGGATAACTTCAGCAACGGCAGGCCCAAAGACCGGGATTGAAACTACATAAAAATGAATGGGTTTTGTCCATAGGAATTGTTGTGCGGGATGGTTTACTCACGTCCATGGAAGCCATCGGAGTATTTGATACCCTTCAAGAAGGCACAAGCTCAGTCAACGATAGTCGGCAATGAATAAGTAAGATTGATATACTTCGAAATATGTCCCCTTCGGGAACGTGGTGAGCGTATCGTTCCATACGGCGTAGTGCTTTGGGAGAGATCTTTTAGTCTCGAGCACAAGAGGGAATGAGAATTTGGGGACGCACTCTACGGCCGACGTTCCTGGCAAGCATTTCGTAGTCGTAGACATAACCTGTATTTCTTAGATTGGCTAACAAAAATAGGTCATTAGGAATAAGCACCTTTAGGCTGGAATATCTCAATGACTGTCGATCGCGGTGATGAAGGCATCCAAAGCTGATGCTAGACGAAGACATGGAATTAGATATTATCGTGAACGCGAACACAATGTACTGTACCGTTAAGCCATTTCCATGGACGCCTACTAGAATCTGGGACGTCAAATACAGGATGAGCTAAGTCGTAAATATTACAGCGAGGGAAATTTGGCAACAACGAACCGTGGATCTAGCCATGACCTCTATTTGTTGCTCCAGTGACATATCTTCCATATGGACGACCTGCAGCTGACAAATTCCACTCCATTCCAACTCCCTGAGCGCTTTAACTAAACCTTCATGGTCTGCATCAGCTAGACGCCGCGACCGCCCCTGCCGGACTATGTACGTGAGGAATGGCATCTCGGATACCGCAGAGGGCGGCGAGACCACAAGGCCGCGGTTGTTGAGGCGCGGCAAATAACCAATAAGATTCTGTACCACGCGCTGACGGATGGGCTCCCAGAAAGTGTATGGCACATCAACTGACATGGTCGAGGAGATCATTTTGAACCAAAGTTTCGAAAGGTCGCTAAGCGGGCTTTAGACGCGATCGTTGAGATATTTGGTGGATTTACGCACTGGGTATGAGCCGCGGCACGCGAAATGATCATCGCACGCTCGAATACAACCGTCTTGTTGAGGATGGCAAAGTCCTCCCAGTAATCAGATTTTTCGAAATTGGTAGAAGGGAATGCGACGCGCATGAGGCCGGCGTTGACACCAGGAGGATCTCTCCATTCGTTACTGTAGATGTGCTATAGGTATTTAGTCAAGCAAAAGGCAAGTATGAGTGCGTGTGTTCTCACTGGTAACAAGATGCGCGAGGGAAGTGGCCCGGGGTTCGACCCGAGGGACGAATATACTCGCCATGCTCCAAGTATTATTTCGCCCCACCAATGGTAGAAATGCTGCGGAACAGGTTAGCTGGATCGTATTTTGTCCAAGAGTACTCCATACACTCATAAATTGTTCTGTGTCATATGCGATCATCGAAAAGCCTTCAACAACTAAAGCTTGTTCGCCCAACACCTCCTTTGCCTCTACAGGTGTAATAAATTGCAATTCCTAGGATACACGTGAGCTGGCGCAATGATCTAGCACAGACTTGGACATGCCTTATCAGTCGGAGTCAGATCATGTCCCGATCCAGTGTCCAGCGGGCGAGCAATGATATGTTTTCTTGCAGGGAAAGCCGACGTGTTTTCAGTCACAATGTAGAGCGTACCCTTTCGAAGGTAGAGGCGATCTAGCAGGCTAAATCCGTGCACAAGTTCCCCACCAGGAATTGCCGTCTCGAGCGAGGTCAGAGTAGCGTCTTTGTTAGAGAGTGAAACACGAGAGGTTGGAAAGCCGGGGATGGCATTGGTCTTGATGAGTCCTTTCGAAGGGCTGACATGGTAAATACCGATGATGAGCACAGTCACGACGAACAGGTAGGGGAGATTGCGGCGAACGTGGGGCATCGTCCCTACAAGCCACGCTGTTCGTTTGGGAAGAATAAGAGAGCCGTTGAGATTGCATTTACATTTCAAACACGCTTGAATGGAACAACCCTGACTGGATACTAGTCTTGTGACAATATGGACAAGCAGTGCCTGGTCAGACGGCTGTCAGCGTAGGTGCGCAGTTCTTGAGACAATAGAACACGACGACGGCGACCTGTTAGAGGCAAAGTGGAGAAGCGAGGCATTGAAATAGCCTCGCTATTATTGACTTCAGGTTATTTTTCTACCTATTTATATATATATATATTTATTAATAGATTAGGTTCAGACTACCGTCATGTCCTTCGCAACCCTTCGAGCATCGCGGCAGTCAAAAGACTTGAAATCGTATGTGAAACCGAGCCCTAGTCCTCAGCCATCCTCAAGCACACTTCCCTTGCAGCCTTCTCATGCTGAAGGCCGGAATCCTGCCTTGAAAGGCGACAGAAATTTGTATTCTTTGCCATCCGAGATAGAAGTTCGCAGCGCGAAAGAAACTGGCCGAGGATTATGGAGCAAGTCCTACCATAAACATGGCGCGTCAACACCCTCCACATTTGATGCCCTGTTGACAATATCGAAATCTAGGCAGCATCCTGCTAGCTGTGAAGCCACACATCGCTGTTTTATCAAATCAGTATCTGGAAACATATTGCTCAAGATGCTTTGGCCATCCTAAGATAGGTAGCTTGAAAAGGTGTACCACCTGCCGTACGATATGGTACTGCGATTCGGTACGTGACCCACTATTCATCGATGAAGAGCGTTTCTTACGATTCACATCTGAAGGTATGCCAAAACAAAGATTGGGCGATTCACAAGCGCGAATGCACAGCTCTTCAAGAATGGGCGAAAGCTGCTCCCTCGCCCGAACTTTTTGTGCCCAGCGACGCGGTCCGATGCCTGGGTCGTCTGATGTGGAGTCGTCAGAAGAAGGGCCCTGACAGTACATGGGTTCGTTTTTTATTACTTGAATTATTTCTTATAAAGCTCATGTCAAGCGACTCAAGACTAGAGAAATTGACGCAATGCAGTCGCGTGAGTTGATTCGAACCTTCGAAACTTATATATCTACTGACTTCACATAGACAGGGCATCTCTGCAGGAGTCCTCATTCGAGCTACACACGCACCTCTCACATGCCCTCGTGCGCTACCTAGGCATCGGATCAAGTGAAGAATTAGTACAATTTGGGTCCAGCTCTCCAAGGGATTTGGTGGACATTATTTCTCGCGTGAGTCTCTTTGTTAGTTTTGCTGATCATCCCCTGCTAATTTTCCGGACCAGTTCGTCACCAATACATTCTCTATCACGACCCCAACCCTGACCCCTATCGGCGCCTCCGTATCTCCCACCATAGCACTGATCAATCATTCCTGCGAGCCCAATGCTGTAGTGGTCTTCCCCCGTGCATCCGAGACACCTTCCACACATGAGCCCTTGATGCAAGTCATCGCGTTGCGCAATATTGAACCTGAAGAAGAGGTGTCTTTTTCTTCACTGATAACAGCCTTCGTTTTAATCTGTTTGCTTCAGATATTAACATCATACATTGACACAACGCTGCCGAAAGCCCTACGCCAAAGTTCCCTTAAAGAAACATACAACTTTGAATGCAGCTGCCCGTTATGTGCCAGCATGGTGGGCCCCGATCCCCGAGAATCCGTCTTCTGTCCTAAAACGTGCGGTGGTACATGTCCGGCGCCAACTGATGGTTTGTATTGTTTCCCGATGAATAAACCTCGACTAACAGCTTCTGGTGTCTAGAAAGCGATGTGTGCCGATGTGTAAAGTGCGGTGCCGTTGTTAAAAATGCCGACGCTATTTTGGACGCCGTGGGCGTCGGACAAGAAGGCCTCGATAAAGCAACAGCCCTCCAGTTTAAAGGTACAAATTGGTCAAGCATACTACACATAAATAAACTCACATGACCTGCTGCAGATCCAGTAAAAGCAAAACAGTTAACGACCAATCTGATTCCGATCTTGACTTCATCTGGTCTGACACCCTCCTCACATCCACTTCTCGGCCTTATCCGCCTCCACCAGTCCCTTCTTGTCGAGTCGCTTCCCTCTCCAATAACGCAGGAAGCATTAGACGACGCGATCAGAGCCGCGACGCGCTCAAATACCGGCCTAGCAGCTGTCCTCCAGTATGGCCATCCAGTACGCGGCATCGCCCTAGCTGAGCTCGGAAAGCTCCTTGCAGTCGATGAGCCAACACCTCGGGAGTCAGCGACACCCGCAGAGGCTGCTCTACTATACCCTCCCTCTGGTCCTTCGCGGCTTAAGCTGGCGTACCAAACTTTGGTGCGTGCGAGGAACGAGTTGTTGGTCGGATTTGGGACGGTGAACGAGGGAGGTCAGGTGGGCAAGGATGTCAGGGAAAATATTGTTGCATTGGAGAAGGAGATTGGGGTGTGGAAACAAGGTGTGAAAAACGTCCTTGAGGATACGCCGAAGCTTGCTCGAAAGCCGTAAACTTAGTGCAATTTATTTTCATGACGAGTCTATATATACATGCCGAGTCTTTGTGAATACGTATTAACTGAACTGCTTGGGGTGACAGTGTCCTGATCATGCGTTGAAGAGACCGTATGCCTTACCATCTTCCATTAACAGCTGCTCGACGATTTTCATCCCAGCCAGGACTTTCTCTTCCTCCAATCGCTTTCCAACAACCTGCACGCCGATAGGAAGGCCGTCCATCGCGACAGAGTCATATAACTTGAATGTGTCTTTCTCAATGGTGCTTCTGGGTTTGAAGTCGGATAGTTTATCCTTCACAGCATCGACATGAGTAACTGGGAGAACGCCTGCAGTGTAATCAAGCTAAGAAACGCTGTTTAGCCACCACTATGTAGATCAGAAAACAAAAACTCTCTTACCAGATTGAAAAGCAGAGTATAACCCAACGCCTTGCAGCCATCCTTCATGCCATTGTGCGGTATAGCGGGGAGCGGGTTCGGGACGGTGAGCACGAAGTCGAGCTGTTCTTTCTGTAACATCTCGAACCAGCGGCGGCGGTAGTCCTCGCGCTGCGCAACGACAGGCCAAGTCCTCGCGCTGCGCAACGACAGGCCAGTAGTCGAAGACTTTTTTCTCATTGCAAGCCTCGAGGAATCCCGCGTATATCTCGTCGCGCTTGAGATAGCGGACGTACCATACATAAAGGCGTTTGGCCCAGCGAGGAAGGGATAACATGCGAAGCACCTGTGCTACGCCGGCGTCGTTTGACTCGCCTGAGCGGAAGGGCTTCATGGCTGTCCTCCCTGTTGGACGCATATTGTCAGGATCGTGGTTAGATGAAGGACGGGAAATCTTACCTCCATCCGCAACCAAAAGCTGGGCACCAATTTTCAAGCCTTCATATGGACTTGGTGGATTGCTGCTCAAAACGGATGAGCGCTAGGAAGAGTGGAAACATTTTATACCTACATTTCAACAACCTCGTGTCCATGCTTTTGAAGGCTTTCTACAACAATTTCTAGCGCCCTTTTACAAGCCGGCGACGGTATTATGACACCTGCAACTCACGTTTGTCCCAATAGTGCGACTACAAAAGAATCGCGCGTACCGTCATCCCACATCACACCCCACTTGAGAGGTTGCTTCGTATCGAAATCTCTCCAGGGCATCACCAAGCACTTTCAAATCGAAGTATTAACACGAGGAAAAGATCATAACCAAAAACCAGCATAACTTACAGAATAATCATATTCCCAAGGTTTCATGCTCACTATGGCTTTCCAGAAGGTCTCGAGGTCTCCTAAGGTGCGCGCCATAGGGGAGTAGACTGCGGGAACACCCTCCTGCCCCGCAATGCTGGTAGTATTCCCAGTCCTAGGAAAGCGGCCGACGGATGCCTTGATACTGTACACACCCGAGAAGTGGGCGGGAATGCGAACGGAGCCAGCCACATCTGTACCGACACCAATTCGCGAACCACCAAACGCAAGAAGGGCAGCCTCGCCGCCAGTCGACCCGCCTGGGCTGTGAGTCTTCTTGTGTGGGTTGGTGGTCCGCCCGAATAAGTCTGACCACGTTTCGCCCGACATCAAGGTGATCGGGACATTCGTCTTCACATACGGAACGGCACCAGCATCGCGCAGCAGGCGGACCAATGTCGAATCTTTTTGCAGAGGTTTCCCCACCCACGCCGAATAACCTATAGCAGAGTCCCAGCCAGCTACTCCGGTAGTCTGTTATGCGTTCAAGTAAGATAAACCCAAATCCGTGAGGCCAATTAATGACTTACATCCTTCAGACTAACTGGAATGCCAGCCAAAGGGCCCTTGCGATTACATTCCTTTGCCCAGTTCTCACCTGATTGAATCATTATTTCGGTTAAACAGTTGGTTTCAGCGTGAGCTCTCAAGGCTTGTTTGCTGTAAGCTGTCAGGATATCGAGAGGTTCCGTTTGGCCGCTCTGGACATCCTGGATAAGCAAGGCGACAGGCTGTTCGAGAATACTAGCGTCCTTGGTATCGATGGGCTCTCTATAACCCTGGGGAAGTTGATTTATACGATCCTGCCGCTCGTTCTGCTTTGCTTGACTAAATGAGATATGCGTTATTGAAAAAATGCAGGCCTGTTACCACGCGTTCCTATGAGCGATATAAGAAAATATCATGGTAGCACAGAGAGAGGTTCAATGACAAGACAAGGGCCGTGCAACGACTAGCCTCAGGGATCCTCGGGCTGCCAACCGACACCTTTCTTCTTCTGTGAGTCGGTGTGTACCCGCCGCAATCAGAGATTGAGTCTCGTGTTATCGTTCGGAGAATGTGTGAGCTTATGCAAGCGGTATTGCATTTGCCCAACAGCCATGCTGTCGAGAAGGTCTAGCCGGCTATCGTGCTGGACCTGGTCTCTTTTATATACGCAGAGCCACTGACGGGAGCGCCATATTAATCCTAGACCCAAGCACGTTAGATCTAATATTTTCTAATCTTGGAAGTCGCTCCTTGCGTGCAAACTGCTAGTGGTGGAGAGACTGCAACTTGGAGAGACGAGCTGCTGCCTTGGCCCGGTTTCGGATCCTACTACGATGCTACATAAGTGTCAGCGCTGCGCGATTATGGCCGACAGGCCGTACTTCAAGGTTCACTAAAACAGGCTGTACGTGTACGTCCTTTAATCCCCCATCCTTCACAGAAGAGTTTGAGCGTCCAAGAGTGATTATGAACTACATGTCATCTTCATATCGATAATGCTCACTGGGACTGTTCCTCTGTTATACGTACAGGTCACTGGGCCTCTTGATCTTGCAGCTGTTATGACCGATTCTCCACATTATATCAAGAAATTGCCTCGGTGAGCTCGCTACACAATGAACTTAAGCTCTAAGGTCTATATTAACTTGCGTAGACTCCTCCTCTCACGACTCCGAGGCGGCATTTTTGCTCACGATGGAATCAGCGAAGAAAGCTTGTCATCAGATGCTGAGCATTCCCAGGAGGAACATCAGGAGCAGAATGTCGAGAACGTGTCCTCAATCAACCTCATCCCCGAACTCGAAGATGAGATCTTCGAGCACGCTGCCTATATGTACCCTTCATTTGCGCCCACCCTATCCATCATCTCCCGGCGCGTTCAGGCGCGTATCGAACTCGTTATCTACAAAACTTTGGTTCTACGACGGCGCACGGCATCGAACAGGTTGCACCGCGTTCTTGACATGGCTTGGACGAGTCGTATCGAGACTACGCTCCTCGCTCGGCCAGCTGAATTCTTCGCAAAAAACGTTCGCAATGTGACAATCGACAGTACAGTGTCCGATCGGATAAAGAACCTTGTCTTCCAGAAATGCACGCGTATCGAAAACCTCGGTCTTTGGTGCGGGAGGGACTTCAATTTTGTCGTTCCCCTGTCACACACACTCCGCACCCTCTTCACGACTAGGCTTTTTGCCAATGACCTAGCTGCTTCCGGGGTCGTCTTTCCCCGCCTGACGTACTTGGCTCTCCAGTATCTCCCTCGCGGCACACGCATTGCAAACCTCAACTGTTTCCCCGCATTGACCACCGTACAACTGGATATCGGCAGGTACATCTATGTCCACAACGAGCCGTGGCTAGAGGATGTGAAGACCGTTATCTCCTCTGTTTCTGACCTGGAGTCGTTGGTTCTGAATGTCGCCATCCCATACATGGATGATGCAAGAGTTCAGCTAGAGACTGTCGGAGATGCTAGGATACTGGTGAGAGACGATGATGTCTCCTATGATGGGGTTGGAGAGTGGAGGAGGGTTTGGAGTTCTCGCTCTTGAGATTTGCCATTGTTCATCAACCTCATGGACTGGGAGCTCTTTTATACCATCACTATACAGATAGTTAATCGTTTGTTGTACGATAGTTGTTGTTCTAGCCTGCAATTAAACGACAACGTTTAGAGCGGGGCGTCACTCAGGCACGAACGGGAACTCCAATCAAAGGGTGAGGATATTATTGTTAGTAGATATTGGAAGGCTATCTGCCAATAGGGTATCAAGGCGACGGGGGCGGGAGACCTGGCATGCCTTCCATCGCGGCAAACATAGGGGTAAAAATCGACGGCTCCCTCGTCTCGGCCATCGCACGACATTCAGCGAGGAGTTGCCTCAACTCAGCCACTTGGGGCCCACCGAGCTCGGGGACTGGGGGTATATCCAACTCCCACTCTTCTTCCTCGTCATCTTCCTCGCCCTCTTCTTCATCTTCCTCGTCATCATCGAATTCCTCAGCACTGACATACTCTGATTCATCGTCATCATCATCATCGTCGTCTTCATCATCGTCATCCATCGGCAGCGTCCCCAACAGCGCCCCGGTACAGTCCTCCAGACGTATCCCATTCCTAGTAAGCATCTCCCACCACATATCATACCGCTTGACACCGCCCTCCGTCTCCGACGGCCCATCCGCCTCATTCAAGTCGTTCAGCATCGCCCTGCTCAGTGCGCGCACTGTCTGCAGTTTCGGGAAGTTCACGCGGTTCAGTGCCGCGATGTTCAGGTCATTCGAGCGGCGAATGATATGCGAGCTCAACGGATCCAATTGCGCCATGCTCGCCGCGTAGCCGACCCCGAACGCGTACATCAACCCATGCAGCCCGATCGTCATGATATTCTGGTGCGGTGTCACCACAAGTGTGCTCATTGGCACGTTAGTCGCGTGTGCAATCGTCATACTGCGCGGCGCCTCAACCTCTTCACCGGGCGGCTGTAGACGCCAGTCTGCGTTGAAGCTGAACGTAGTTAACGACGGGCAGAGGTCGAGAATTGCCGGTACGTCCAGTGGCGGTATGCAGTTCAGATCGAGGAACGTGAGCTTCGACCCGTGGGGCGTGAGGAACCCGATCGCGTCCGGCTGGTCGGTGCGGTGGTTGCGGCAGTCGAAGGACACGCAGCGCAGTGCGGGGATCGACCAACCCGTGGCCTCCTCGAGGAACTGCCCAAAGAAGCCGCTCAGGGTGAGCTGTTGGAGGTGTGGTAGTGATATGTGGAGATCCGAGGCAGCGCCCAGTGGGACAGTCTCGGAGTCCTCGTCGGGTTTAGACTCGAAATCGATGTGAGCGCAGATAATCGAAGGCAGCGAATCGAGGGCCCATATGACTTTGGGCAGGAGCTCGCATGACACATTCCAGTGCACCGTGCGCAGTGACTTGAGTGCGTATCTAGACAATCCATCGGCGACTGGTCCAAAAGTTTCGCCCATAGGTACATCGACAATGAAAATCTCGAGGTTCGGGCAATGTTTAATGATAGAGATCAGGGCCTTGTCGAGTTTTTCCATAGTCGTGCTGCGATTATATCGGCAGACATGAATACGCTTGGTCCACCAGCCCAAGGACGAGGATATCGTGGATGCTTCCGATGAGGAGGAACTGAGCGTCTCGCACAGCGAGAGAAGATTGCGTGGCTCATGGAAGAACAAACATCGGAACAGCAGCTCTGCTGCAATGCGATGCCAGGCTTTGCAAGTGGATATAATGGCCTAAGAAGGTGATTTATTATTACAGCTCAACAACGATACTAAAATGGAACTCACCTTTTTCGTACTATAACTCCTCCACTGGATGGCACTCATAGTGTCCGAAGGGCGCATAAGCTTCCATTTTCCATATGTGTTCTTTGACCATATCGATTCGGACATCATGGTCGGAAGGCCATACTGGAAAATAACGTCCTCGTCTGCTGCCAAATTGAAGATCTGTGCCCACATTTCCGCCGGCAGATCCATACCAGTGTATCAAGGAAGGTGCACGTGTAGATAAGGCTTTGACTGGAGGCAGAATATGGCGCGTCGCCAATAAAAATGCCGGTGGAAGAGGTATTGAACACGGTCAGACGGAACAGTCACCAATCGGAAGTTGACGTTTTGCAGTCGAATATACAACGTGCCTTCCCACGTGAGATCATCACGAGAATCATGTGATCGCGCGCCAGAGTGCACAGTTGACTCTGAGAAATGAGCTCTCACCATGAGTTAAATCTATCAATTTATATTGCTAGTCGGCGAGGGAAACAGTGAGGGACGAAAATAATCGGTGTTATCTGAGAGCGCTACTACCCTGTGAACGCCTGTGAAAAAGTGCCCTTATTGAACAGCTAGTCTCGAGGTCCCCAGCTATTAAAAAAATGATCGCAGGATGGTGTATTTCGATTCGATCGTGATTGGCTACGCGACGGGGACGTGATCATGGGCGTGAACAAAGACCTGGAAAGGGATCGTGTAAGTCTGTGTCTGTCGGTTGAAACGAAGCTGTGGCAAGCCACTCGCAAAATTCATTCAACCATTTGTCCTTCCGATCTAATCCAAATCAAAATCAGTGACTTCATTTCAACACGTTCTTTCTAGGTGGGGAGAATTTTTCGCAAGACTGTCGAACGAGGGCGCCCAAGATCCCAAGACCATCAGAAGCTTGAGTATCGTGCGTGAGCTCCGCAAAGCTCAGGGCTGTCAGATTTCGATATCGTTGGCGAGGGCCTGCGATGAACCCACTTTTTTTGGATAGCGGAGCTTGTAAGCTCTGGAAAAACGAAAACCCCGGGCTTCGTCCCAGACGATCAGTCAATTACCAATCACTGTTTCGAACGACGCGAAGATTACTCTATGATGTGCAAGGCTACAATACAATAGTATTTTATATTGTGAGTGCAGTGGGAGAGAAGACTCATCCCAATGATGGATATCTGTTCAACGACTGATGAGGACATCGCTGTCCTAATAGAGGAAGCGAAGACATCTTGTACATCAGGTATCCAAATCGGGTAATTTCTGCTGATTTCGCTCCTATCACCACCTTCCTGTCTCTAAAAAAGTCTTGAATTCTCTGGAACACCTCCTCCCGATCGTAGGATTGATGATTAACACATTAATGTGTTACATATGATGCTTGTCTACCCGACATAGGGTAACGGGCATGACACATGCCTGAATCAGCTTGCGGAGGTCTGTAATCGTGTCTATCGAATCTATACATTTCATCCCACGAGAACCCACGCAAGGAGGGGAAAGAATTTCACAGGTTGTGTAATCCACTATAAGTGCGGTCTATTTCAAAATACGCCCCCGATAATCTCCACTAATTCGTCGACGAAAAAGTTCATTTCAGGCCCATGTGTTTCCCCAGCAAAATTCAGAAGAATAACTTCGCTGACGACACCGGCCCAAACAAGAGCACTACAAAAGCTAAGACATCTACCTCCTCCTCTTCCCAACCTACCGCCGCTCCCACTACCACCACAACTACTCCTGCACCTGCAGAACCAGCCTCCCTACCCGCAACCCAAGCCGTAGTCACTACTACTATGCATAAAGTCCGAGTCGCCATCATCATCTACACGATGTACCATCACATTGCCAAAAGTACGTCGTCCTTTCTTCGCGTCTTAAAATTTTGGTAACAGCTCGCTACAGTGGCTGAAGCTGTTAAGGCTGGCGTCGAGTCTGCCGGTGGACATGCCAAAATCTTCCAGTAAGCGAGCTTGGTATGCAGGTGGCGACTGGCTGAATAAATCCTTATCAGGGTTGCCGAGACACTTCCCGAGGAGGTCTTGACCAAGATGCACGCGCCGGCCAAGCCTGAATACCCTGTTATCGACCTCGAAGAGTTCGTCAAGTACGACGCCTACTTGTTCGGTATCCCCACCCGTTATGGTACAATGCCCGCCCAGTGGAAGGTGAGATTGTTTGAGATCTATTTTTGACGGTGATGATTGACACGGAGAGTCTCTCTAGGCCTTCTGGGACTCCACTGGCAAGCTCTGGGGATCTGGTGCTCTTTACGGCAAGTATGCCTCCATCTTCGTCTCTACTGCTGGCCCCGGCGGAGGACAGGAGACCACTGCCCTCAACAGCCTTTCCGTGCTCACTCACCACGGCATCATCCATGTCCCTCTCGGTTACGCCCAATGTTTCAGTCAGCTCTCCAACCTCACTGAGGTCCACGGTGGTGCGTGCATCATTTTACTGATTGACGTCATCGCCACCTGACGCTTCTCCTTAGGATCGCCATGGGGTGCTGGTACCTACTCGAACAGCGATGGATCTCGCCAGCCCACTCCTCTCGAGCTCGAGATAGCCCAGATCCATGGCAAGTCTTTCTGGAACATCGTCAAGCGCGTCGACTTCCGATCTGCTTGAGTGCGCAACGATGTGTCATTACAATCACTGTAGCATAGTAAACCAATCATATATTATTTTCATGTGCTTATCGTCTGAAGTCTCCAGCGGGATCTGTTTATGCATAGATACACTATGACCTAATATGACCTCAGAACAGAGGATACTTGGTCTAAATTTAGCTTGAATCCAGTTACAATGTTCTGAAGATAAGACTACATACCATCTTTTGACTTGAACTCCAGAAATCTATCTTAGATCTATGTATCGATATCATACCAAGGTACATATAGTACGGTACAGTTGTACAAAATGTGTTTCGTTCTGCAAATTTTTTGCAACTCCCCTTTGGAGTCCAATGGCTGCGTGTCCAGTCGTGCCCACCGATCGGTCAGATGCGACAGATGGTGTTGAAGCCGGCGAACCACTGACAGGCACATAAGGTTGGCGGCGCGGTCTGATAACACGTAGTCGACAAACGGACCGATGGAATAGACGTTTGGAAGATCCTGGGGATGTGTGGGAGTGTGTGTGATGTCGACCACAGCTAGCTCTAATGCACGAAGCGATGCCGGAAGGTGCTGGAATACCTCTACCGATGCTGGAGATGTGTAAGAGAAATCTAACAGAGAAGGACAGAGTGCTAGAATTTGAATTGGGAAGTCGTTCTTGGTATTTTTCTTTATTTTGCTTTCTAGGCGGATATGTAGGGTGGTAAGTTGGGTAGATAGTTTGTTAACTTGAAGTAGGGAGTGAATATCGGGGGCATGGAGTGAGGACATGTCGTCTATGGTTACATGCCGCAAGGAGGATATTTCGTTTGCGCCCGCCCGCGAGAATAGGACTGAAATCTCGTTTTTTTCAACCTTGCCCTGCCGAAGATCAATCCTATTGCATCGAGGAAGTACGGGACAGGAATCCGCATCCAACACGGGTTGGAGGGAATGTGAGTCCCAGCGAGATATGTCGAGGTGTTGGAGGGTTGAGGCTAGCATAGACAGCGTGGATGGCATGTCAAATGGCAGCCAGCGAGGCAATTGCAATACCAGAGTATTTATCTGGTTTGGCGAACGCATGAGCCCAGCGCTGGGGGGCTCGAATGTGCTGGATGGGTAAGGGAGTTCCCTACGCTCGATTTGGTAGTCACCAAAGCATTCGACGCGGCGCACGTTTGGACTGAGTTCAAAGCATCTGTCGATATAACGGCTGCACGACCGGATGTGCACATCAAGGTAGTTGGAACCTAGGGAAATGTCATCGATGACGATTGTATGAACGAAACCTCCGTGCTTTTTTAATGTAGCCACGAGCAGGCTGAGCGACTTCGGGCTCGCAACAAGCAAAATAGTATGGTAGAGAATTGGTGGCATGATTTCTAACCAGGACTTTGAGATGCTCATCAGGAGGGAGAGGGTGTGCCATTCGTTGCGATATTTTTCCATATCAATTAAGCTTCCCGGGTTGTAGGTCGGCCTGAGGAGCTCAAGTATTTTCCAGCTTAGCTCGATCGGGAGAGAACTGAAGAAGTCCTGGTTCGCCCACGCCGAGCCTGAATGGGTTTTCTTTCCCCAACGATCGACACCTACTAGCGTCATGGCTCTTAGACCTTCCGATGATTTCGAAGTGTGCGGTAAACGGAAACGGGATTCGGTGCAGACTCAACCAAGTTGTGTACTGAGTAAGTGCTTCGGATGGCCAAGTCATTGAAGGCCGCTCGAGACTTCGAGTGAGGTTGGCCGAATGATAAGATAAGATTAGATCACCTTACGTCTTTCAAAATTCAAAACGATGACCTTCCATAAAAGTGAATCGCGTTGCGCTGGTCTCCCTCAATTCTAGACTAGATTTCGCTCTTATTTTTTGGAACTCCGTTTCAAAGGAAAGGTAACACTTATGAAATATATATGTTCTCTCCTGTTCCAGTACACTTGAATAATCTTCTTCACTGAGATTGCCCACTACCACGAGGTCAGCCGAAGGCTGACGACGAATGGTGAATGGGGCTCCGAGATACCTACCCGCGTCATGGATCTTAAGTCTTCTGGTGAACTCAAATTATGTGGTAGAGAGACAAGGGATTACTTGGGTGCGGAATCAATCAAGTTAGAGATCCGATGAGACCGAATGATGAGATTAGATTAGATCATTGATATTATCATCATTCAAGATATACTGTAACAAAAAGAACTTGAACTTGGGAAAACTCGATTCAACGAGAATATTCGGCATCGCGAAGACCCCTAGACACGCCGATTAAATAGCTCCTACTCAACCAATATTCAACCTCTTAACACGGTGGGATAATATATAGATTCTTTGTCGTTAATGCCAAAGATGCCTATTTTTTCGACTTAAATTCCCTAGGAATACAGGGAAAACCATCTACCATTTCCTGAAGCTTCCATCAGTCCAGAAGTTCCAGGTCGTTTAATCTGTAACTTCAAGACCTTACGGAATTGCATGCTTGGCACCATTACCATTTACAGCCTACTGCATGGATATCGCTAATGAAAATACACCCGTCATAGCCCTGAGGCCTGAAGGCCAGACCTTGAGCGCTCATGCTGATCCGTTTTCTGGCAAAAGACTCACGTAATGATAGATACGCCCTCAACGGAAGAGCACCTCGAATTTGCGATCACTGCCACCCCGCCTGCGTAGGCGAGCACACGAGGCGCCATTGAGGCTCTGATGGTTATCGAGCACTCGTTAATTTAAGCATCAGCGCTAAGTAAGCGCGATGCGAACGGGTCCTGGATAGGGCTGTCGGATGAAGACGAGGCGAGACGTCTCTTCGAATTCCAGCCGACGGCGGCACTAATAAGAGAGCTGGAACCTGCGGCGATTTATATCAACTCTAGCATCGGCATGGTCGAGATGAACAGCGGCCGCAAACTTATTCGGTGAATGAGTGCGGGCCCCAAAATACGATGATCATGTGGTACTGGCATGCACCCACAATTCCTACAGTGCCCGCTGTGGTGTGAACTTTGTTTAGCGGCGATCATGAGAGTCGGAGCACGCGGTGGTCATCGTGTAGTCCCCAGAAATTAGAATTCAGTTGAGCAGACCCACCGTAGAAACCGCGGCAGACCAACAAGCGACGTCATGATCCAGTTCTGCCTCGAATTACGGCGATTCAGGATCGCCAGGGCAGAATATAGGGAGCAAGCATTCTAGATCGCGGCCTGGACTGTACATGTGCTCATGATTCTAGTGGAACTGTTTATTCCAGAATGCGACATGAAGCGAAGCGAGTGCAGCGGATAAATTTGTAGTCTAAAAGTAGCCAAATCGAGGGCTGAGCGGTACAGAGAACGCGTTTAGATACTACAACGTATAGGGATAGGAAAGGAGGACTGTGCAGTAGAGGTACAGTGGTGATGGAAAGTGACGACGAGAGCAAGCGGAGGACTATCAAGTTCATGGGTACGCGACCACGCCGACGAGGGTGACTTTTGCGATGATGGGCTTGAGGTGATCGTCTGTTATGTAGCTTGGCGTCTTCGAGTTGCGCGCGATTTGAGTGCCAAGGCTCTGCTTTCAAGGTGAGTGCGGAAAGACGGATATCAGGGAAAGTTGACATACCACGATGTCGCCTGTCTTGAGAACTTTTGTTCCGTTGATCCTGAGTTCGTTCAAGTATGTGCCGAACGGCGAGTCGAGGTCCCGGATGTATATCTAAATAGAATGCGAATGAGGTGTGTATTGTTGCACTCGATACGCAGACCACCAACCTGGATACCATCCCACCAGACCTCAGAGTGTTTCGAACTCAGAGGAAGGGGCGAGACCGCTGACCCTCCATTGCTGCGGGAGGCGCGCTGTGGCGCAAACCAGCCATTGGTCTCTGTGGCCGCACGCGACTGGCCTGATTCTGCGTCCACCTGAGCGCCGAGAGTGACCGGAACGTCACGCGACATGGGTATGTACTTTGATACGAAAGGAAAACTTCCAGAGACGGGCGAGAGGTTCAACATCGGTGTGCTTCCAGTGACGCTCATGATGGCGATGTCAAGGGAAGACGGCGGGTGTCAGACAAGTATGGGATGGAGGGTGGTTGGGTATATATATCTCCTGGGACAGCGAGATGGGGGGATGAGATTTGGGGTGTTTGTCGAAAGGCCTCTTTATAGGGCAGCGACGAAAGAAGCCAGGTCGACAGGCAGGGCCGGCGCCCACTTGTGCTTTCATTTTGACGATTTGACTGGGCGAGGAGGGAGCCCACTGCATCGGTTCTATAGTATGAAGCCCAGCGCGAAGGCAGGTGGGAGATCGTGCACACACTCCATATAGAACAACGTAAGTCGAAAGTCAAAGTCAGCGGCCCCACGTTGTCCCGAACACGCGCCAAAGGGGGACTGATTCAAAGAGACCACCTCTCTAAAACGCATCGCAAAAAATAAGTGCTGTTGATATTCTTGTGGGTGTCGATGATATTCAAGCCTCAAGGCCGCAGATACATCCAGTTGATGCGGTGCGATGCTGGTTGTGAACGTTTTTCTTGGCGGATGAAAAAGAATTTACTAAAATAATGAATGGTAGATGCTGTGCAAAGACCATTGAACTATGTTGGACAGTGCCGCAATACGCCAGAAAATTAGCCAAGATGTCAAAGACTTAGAGAGATATTTTGGAGTTTCGCGAAAGTGACCAGCCCTTAAGCAAAGACGCGCACGTGACAGGATTTTTTTCGTGGAAATGAAACTGAGCTTACAGTGACGCCAGAAAAGTAAGAAAGCAGTGGGGATTCACTTCAAAATGTCTCGCCCTTTGCGCTGCCTGAGTTCTTCGTTTCGAACCCTCAAATCTCTTCCGGTAGCCTCTACATTGCCCCCGCGAGGTCAGTGGGCTTGCATTCGTTTGTTACACGAGACTTTTCAGCTTCGCTAACGACGCGGACAATGCTCACAGGAACGGTAGCACGTCGCTACTCCGTCGCTGCCCAGAAGACGCGTTCTGAAGAACAGTCAAGGTCCGCCCCCCAACGGATATCTCAACGTGGCCGGCCAAGAGTGGGTTATGTTGACGAGGTTGAAGAAGCAGAAGCGTTCAACTCAAGTGTGCGCAGCGGAGAGGACGAGCAGTTGGGCGGGGTGGAGGAGAATGCCTGGAATGGACCGCGGTCTACGTGGAAAGCTCCAGAACCACGCTTTGCTGAACACCTGAATGCGTTATTTCCTACGCTGCAATTCCCACCTGAACTTGCAAGGCGAATTCTGACACATGCGAGTCATCCGGCGTCTGTGCATGGGCACAATGGTGCACTCAGCTTCACGGGTATGTCGCTTTTGTGTCTGAGGGCAAGGGACATGGCTGATATTTGAGGCCAGGTCGCAGGGTGTTGGAGTCCTACCTTCTCCTCATGCTTAGTTCCAGTACTGCGTTGAAGCCGACACATAATTTGGATACCATTGTAGCGCGCACGCTTAACTCTTACACTCTTGGACAGACGGTCGGATCGAAGTGGGGTCTTGGAAGGGCAGTGCGGTGGACACCGACGCTCCCAGCTTCTCAACTCAAACCAAACCTCGATCAGCGTGAGCTCCTACGCACCGTCGGGTTGTACAAGATTCAGGGTGATGCTGTTGGAGCGGTTATGGGTGGAATTTTCTCTCAGTTTGTACGTGTCGATTCATTGCCTAAATATCCTTGCACCCCATTGGTCCCTCCTGTCTGTCATCTTTAGTTCTTACTCATGTTATGACGTTGCAGGGAGCTTCAGTGGCACACCGAGTTTTCCACACACGGGTTTTACCACACCTACTTGGCCATGGTCTTCCTGACTCCTTCCGCCAAGACGCCCAGTCAGCATGTGAGCGCATGGGTGGCGAGGATGGCAAACTTCTACTGGATACACCGTCAACACAGACGACGTCATGAACCCTACGTAATCTTCTATATCAATAAAAGCTATCAGGATTGTGAGTCATCCTTTTTATTTTTCTGGAAGACTTGGAGCTGATCCTTTTGGTCTAGTTATTTCGTTTGCTACATATAATATATCTATTCAGCTATCAAAATGCTTCTTTTGACGTGAACACAACACATCAAGATCTCAACGCCTGCCTGTGTTTTGATTCTATCTCTAATTAAAATTAACTCCTTGTTTGCAGCCACTGAAGTCTGCGCGCGCTTTTGATATCCATCTACATCTTTCCTGAAGATGACCGCATCAAAACACGTTCTTCGTCTCCGCAAACCACTCACAGACCGCCCTCTGCCCGAAGAACTTCTCAAGCATCTCCAAAATCCCATTCCACCCGTGACAGTTTTCTGATTCGAAACAGGGAACTGACTCCTTTCATTAACCAAGACTTTGCGACCATCATCTCGACCATATGCTCACGAAGACACCAGATTACTACTCTTTTCTGAACTAGTTTCTACGGTGCCACACGGGATCATTGAAAAACGCCGTGCTTTGGAAAGCTATGGATCCTCATCGACCGCCCACCCCAGAAAATTAGTGGACGACGGTTCGGCGTCGGCACAGCCAACATGATCTCGCAAGTGCTCAAGTTCAATCCGAGAGTTTTAACGCTCATTGCACTGGCCATCCCCTGGTCCTCAGCATCCCCTGTAAACTCAAAACGGGACAAAACCGACCACGGTGCCTTCCCCTTTTCGCCTGGGTTCCCTATCGAAAAAGTTTCGGATCTCGCAGTCGCCATCTCCTCCCACTCCTGGGAGTTCGGGACCGCCACTGAGGCCCTACTTGAGCTGTACGACCCTGGCATCTCCGTCTTCGGGGACTCCCCATTCCACTCGGGACACACTCACACTGGCGACGAACATGAGAAGACTAAGGCGGGCAGTGGAAAGCGGGCGCCGGCGGAGCACTCGGGTTTACCCCGGGGACTCGCGTATGCAGCAGAGAAGATCGTCTTGGGCACAGGTGTGAATGCCCTTGCGGACGGGGATGGCGCAGTGGGCGATCCTGCTAGCTTGGGTGTGGGTGCTGTCCTGCTCGGTAAACGCCGCGGCTTCGAAAAGTATGCCAAGGCAGCAAAGGAGATTATTGATTACCTCTTGTACGAGGCACCGCGCGCTTCTAATGGCGCGATTTCTCACCGTGTTGACATCGTCGAACCTTGGTTAGTTTCCTCAGACTCGCCCGATCTCATTCATATTGATCCTTTATACAGGGCTGACTTTTTGTACATGGCTCCACCGTTCATGGCCTACTACGCAGCGGACACCGACGACATCGCCCTCCTGCGCGAGGCCGTCGCGCAGTGCGAACGGTACCGCGAAATCCTCCAGCTGAAGACATCTTCCCCGCACGCGCGTTTCGTTGGGCTGTGGCAGCACATCCTGGGCCCGCAGAACAACGATCCGGGGCTCTGGTCGACCGGGAACGCCTGGGCTGCCGCGGGCATGACGCGTGTCCTCGCCACCGTGCTCAAGGCCCCTATATGCAAGAACAAGGCCGAGACGCGGTGGCGCGGTGAGGCTGTCGCGGGGCTGACGTTATGGATAAAGGAGATCGTAGACGGCGCAATAGGGGCTGGCAAGGACGCGTATGAGGACGGGCTGGTGAAGAACTACTTCGACAAGCCTGAGATGTTCGGCGAGACGTCGGGGAGCACGCTTTTGGCTGCGACGGTTTACCGTATGGTGATTTTGAGCCCTGGTGTGTTCGGGCGCGACAAGAGATATTTGCACTGGGCGGATGGGATCAGGAAGACGCTTGGAGGCGACTTTTTCGACAAGATCAGTGGGGAGACGCTGAGTCATGTGGATGCGAAGAATGGGACTGTCAGGCCTGCGGTGAATCCGCTTGGGTGGGGCGATGAGAAGCCTTGGATGACGGGAAGTCCGGAAGGCCAGAGTTTTGGGGTTCTTTTGTATGCTGCTTGGAGGGATTGTGTTATGGCTGGTAGATGTTCGAAGCATTAGAGCTTGAAAGGACTAGCCTGTTCATTCTTTCATTTCCAAGAAATGTTGTTGCAACATGCTACGCTCTAAAGTATGGTTTTGAAGAGCAAATATTGGTTTGTTCGAAATTTTTCGGGAGGCTGGGTGTATTGACAATGAGCTCATGACGTATAGACTATTATCATAATAACTATAGCGGCACGCAAGAAAAAGCCGCTGGATGGCAAACCATCCATCCATCTTTAATCGTCCTCTGTCAAGTCAATTACGCCCAGATGAATCATAGGTTTATTGTTTCGTCTCGCTCCCGCAGTAGAGGTGGACGCCCGGGGCGGAGCTGGGGTTGACGAAGAAAGGAGAGATGCGGGGAAAGTCAGCTGGGCTGATGTGGTTTGTGGAGTCGTAGAGGACGGTGCGGTTGCATTCCTCGGGACGTCTCCTGGGTGAACGACAGGGCCGTTTTTTCTCTTTGTTGCCGTAGAAGATACAGCATGCGTCACTGGAGCCTGATTGCTTGAGAATGTGGAAGGGGTAGTGGAAGTC
Source organism: Sphagnurus paluster (assembly GCA_018282025.1). NCBI lineage: Eukaryota > Fungi > Basidiomycota > Agaricomycetes > Agaricales > Lyophyllaceae > Sphagnurus > Sphagnurus paluster. The sequence continues at coordinate 19,639 of JABCKI010000061.1, read as the reverse complement.
GGTGGTATTGATGGTGCTTGGAGGGACGCAGAGGATGTTGTGCCTAGGCTTTTCGCCGCGTCGCCGACTGTAAGAGCGAATGGCTGGGTACCCGCAACTGCCTTGAGGACATCGCGGTAGCGGTCTCCCATCAACTGAGAAATATCATGGTCGGTTCCAATACTTCTCAAGAACGTCTTCGCCCCCGCTACACGAGACTCCCACTTTTGGAGTGCAGCGATTTCAGGACATTTTGTAACTTTGACACCATAAGGACTACCTCTGCGTATCGTTTCGAAGGTGGCGAGATCAGATGCATTCTGTAAACGTTGCTCAAGATGTATCCGGCGCGCCTGCAAGAGGCGAAAGGTTTCTTCGGATTTTGTGCTCGTGCTTATGAAGGAGTCCATGAGTTCACAGTCAGCACACCCACATCCTATCTTACGGACGTTTATCCTAAACTGCTGGCCTGGCGACCCCAACATATCACGGAGGTAAGAACCGATGAGGAGTTGAAGGAAGTCAGAAAATGGGGGTGTAAGAGGAGCCTTCTTTAAGCGCATGAGGTCTCCAAGACGGGAGACAAGGGCGATATAGATCGTTTGGAATTTCTCTACTGTAGATCCTTGGATCTGGAGAAGGAGAAGAAAGAGCTTCTTGCACGGCCTCATGTGGCCAGTGATAAGGCAAAGTTCGACGAGCTCGATTATCCGTTTGACTTTGAGCTCGTTCGTCGTCGGAAGGGCCGGTGGTGGTAGTCGGCCATAATAACCCACATAGCCAATATGGAGCTTTGGCACTGCAACAACTGAGTCCCACTGTATGACGGCAGTATTCAAGAGCTCTTCAATCAAGTTCTGGACAATGTCGTCTGTGGCTGCAGTTTCATTATCTGTGGAGAAAGGGATCTGCCCCTGGGCCTGCGCGGGGATGCTGGCTTTGTGTTCGTGCAAAGACCTCACGAAAGCGATGTTGAAAGGGCATATCGAGGGATTCTTTACCAATTGGGGCATTATCCTAGATCCGGTGGCAATCAAGATGGACGGAATATATCAGAAATGGACAGACTCTTTCATAAGGAATACGGCCCCTCTGTCCTGAGCAGCAGCCACGAGCATAGGAATGTCATCGATATTAGGTGAGGCCAAGGATGCGAAAGCAAGTAGGGACTGTGCTTCTGCCCAAACTTGAACGATATGAGAGTAATCTGAAGACGCGCACTCGGCAAATTTTTGGATGAGGTTAAGTCGATCACCCAGACGAGCAATGTTCAGCAAAATGTCTTCAAGACTGAAAAACTGATGTTTAAATCTCCCCACACGAATCCAGTCATTCCTTCGCTCACCTCGAACGAATACCATCGAAATTGAACGTCTTCCATGCTGTGACAACCCTATCCATGCCGAATGTCTGGATAAGCGAGCCACTTTTTTTGATGACCGTTTTCCACATGTCGAGATCCTTCCACCTCAATGCATAATCTGCCATGAGTGCAGAGGTCTTCTTATCATTTATGTTGACACCTTTTAGCACAAGTTCCGCCATGGTCTTATCATCAGATGTTGGAATATCTGACTTTGATTTCCGTAAGCGTTCAAGGGCGTAATGAACGCCCCCAGCCGAAAATAAGATCACGGGTGCATCATCTTCGTGCACAAGTACAAGGACTGTACGATGGTACCCTGATTCAAATTTTTGTCAGTCGATAGATTGTTGCACAATAACTCAACGACAAACAATGGTCCAATGAGCCAGCACCCTATAAACCACCTCAGATTCTAGAAGGACTGACAATGCTGAACAGCCACTCACATTCCCCATATAACCTTCATATTCTGTGTCATCTGGCGTTTCACCGTCAAAAGGGTCCTTCGGAATGAGATTTTCTTGCGACACGTAGAGCTGGTTAGATCCCAAAAGCGAGTTCCCGTCGAGATCGACGAGATTTTCTAGCGTTAGACTGCTTTCAATAATTTCCCTCATCTGAGGATCTCGGTCATCCTCTGACGAATCATAGCCTCCATACCGCCCACGCTTGCTATAAGCTCGGTACCCGTGATCATCATCCGGGCATCCGTGAATGTGGTACTCCAGGTTCGCCAGGCAGGCCAAGGTCCTCTACCACATTTCGTAAATGCCAGACGAGGTGCGCGTCCACGCCTTTCAATGCCTTGGCTCCCGCCTCAAGGTTGGCTGCGCTATACTCGTGATCCAACAGATAGGCGACGAAGTTCTGGTCCAGCGAATCACTGTCCTCATATGCATATTTCTTCCATTTTCGCAAGACGTGTCGGAGGTGGGATACAGCGTTATTCATGTCGGGCATCATCGGTCGTGGCACACCAGGGACTGTCTGAATAAGATTGTATGACAACGCAAGTCGATAACCATATGTGAGGGGTTTCACTTCGTGTCGCACATCTGTATACCAAGCAAGTACCGAGGTTGAGAGCAGAGAAGTTGATGCGAAGTCGATAACTTTGGTCGAAGTAGAATGTGACACGTGCACCTGACCGCCAGCGTACGGCGAAGGTAGAACAATGACCACTGTAGCAAACATACCCTCCGCCTTCTCAGTACTGTGAAAAGGAACCATGTACATGAGTACGCAGGATTACAGTTACCAACAGCTTACTCCTGGTGAGGCAAGAAACTATATGGAGTAGTTCATAACCGCTTAGATACGAAGAAAGAAATGACATACTGAGACCCTTCTTCGTATAAAAGGAGCTTGTATAGCTCGCACCTGGGTGCAACAGCGGCCTGAGCAACACCAAGAGCCTGGCAGACAGTTTTTGCCACTTTTGCGGCCACGAACGGAGCCCATTGTGGGTTCTCGAAGTTGACCTTTGCGGGCTCGATCTCCCAGGTGTCTCGGACCTTTGTGTCCACAACAGTTCGTTCTCCATGTCCAAAAGGTGCACGAGCAGAACACTCGATAATGGCCCGGGCATCCCGACCACTGAGAGGGAGACCTACAAGGCCAACACCGTCAATGTTAAGACAAGGATTAGGTGCATCTGGCATTGTCGAAGCGTAATAATAGCTCCCTTTAAAGTCGAAATCGCCTTTCAAAGCACCTTCGAGGTCCTCCTATATAAAAAAGATGAACCCTTCATTCTAACAAAAAATCAAAGGCGCGCATACCCTTAGGTCACCACCTGCAGAGACTTCTGATGATGCGTCGTCCATTGTAGCATCGGATTCTTCGCCATCACCGGCAAGCACATCCCCAGCTGTGTCGTTCGTGGTTGAGATATCATTGTCGACAACCACAGGCAAAGAGTTATCATCGGCAGAAGACGCTAGGACTGCTTCCGTTATCACAGGATGGGTAGTCTGAGGATAGTTTGGAAGCAAGAGAGATGCCGGAGGCATGGCTCCGGGGTAAAGAGGGTGTTTTGGTATAGTCCCGACTTCGCCAGATTTAGGAGAAGTATCTTCTGAGCTCTCTGTTGCTGCTCCAGGGACTTCTGAAAGCTGAAAATCCTAATTTTAATATTAGTGATAATGGGTGCAAAGGTTATCTCGTACCGCAGTTTCTTGACTTATTTCAGCGTCAGAGGTTTGATATTGTCTTGGAGCTAAGTCAACAATATTTGGAATCTACGCGTCATTGATTAATTAATAGTTTACTTATATCGTCAAAAGACAGAAATCAGCAGTCCTTTCATACTTACCTGCGAAGTGGCGCGATTCAAGTCATGCATGAGTGGAACCTCAGAGTCCGGTTGATTTTGCTGCTGGTTTGGCGATAAATAAAATGATTTAACGTCTTCCAAGGTGCCTTTTGAACTCTTGAACTTTTACTAAGCCTTGGAAACACATGCCCAACGTTGCACTGCGAGGTACCTACCTGCACGTCTTCACTCATCGCACTCGTTTCGTCGATAAATTCCAAGACCGCGCGTGCCTGAAAAAACCCCTCCAAATTTTTTCCCTCCGTGTAATCCGTTTCTTCGCTCGAAAGCTGTGATATGGCATCGGTCTCGCTCGTGGATGACCCAAGCCATTGGGTGGGAATCTCGTTTTTGATCCCGCAATTGCATGTACCATTGCCTGCCCCTGTTTCTTGTGTATTCAACTCCAGCTCCATGTTTAAAAGTAGTTTGTGGTCGAGCAGGAATCCGAAGGGGAGAACAGGCGAAGTAGGAGAGGACTTAGCCGACAGAGCCCTGGCCGCGCTAAATGACTTGACGCGTCTAGTCCGAATATCCGGTCTAGTCACACATCCTTTATTTACTGTAAGCCTCAGCTACTAACACTGTTCCTGATCAGGATTTGGCACATCGAAACGCCCCTGCAGTGATGACTTTCTTCAAACTTGGCAGGCTGACAGCGGCGAAGAATCCTCTTCTCTCAAGACTCAGATGTCGTATTCAGGCGAGGAAACTGAACGGCTCTTGACTTCACACGGGGAACCCTCGGTGGATGTGCCCACTACAACAACAGAACGTCTTGGCTCTTCAAATACATACCGGAGTCCTCTTGAAGGAGATGCGATACATGGGAACTCAGGAGATGGTGCGTTGCACTGTCAAGTTTCGACCGAAATTATTTTTCAGCTCAAACCATATCCAATCTTTACAGAGAGACAAACTGGCGAGTCGTTTGATAATATCCCACAGGGAAAACGACAGCTAGGTAGGATATATTGTCCTCGAAGCATCTCACTGCTCGATTCACATTATTAGGTTTATTTAGTGTTGTGTTCTTGATTTTCAATCGAGTTATTGGCACCGGGTTCGTTGTGGGCTTTTTGGAATCTGAATATCTGACCTACTTGGCATTGGAATCCCAGCATCTATGCGACTCCCAGCGTGATTTTGCGGTCCTCGGGAAGCGTTGGCGTCGCCTTCATCATGTGGATCATTGGTGCTCTTATTGCAGCGGCTGGCACAACAGTCTATATCGAGCTTGGTACTGTGAGTTTTCTAGACTGTGTATACTATTTATCTGAATTGTATATTAAAGGGATTGCCACGTAGTGGTGGGGAGAAGAACTACCTGGAATTCATCTATCGAAGGCCAAAGTTCATGATGACATGCGCCTTTTCCGTTTATGCCCTAATAACTGTCCGTGCGCACGCTCTTTAAACAACTCATGTCACTCAATGTAGGCTAAAGGGTTCTGCTGCTGCCAACAGTGTAGTCTTTGGAGAATGTAAGATCCTACTCCAGCATTTTCTCCTGGCAAGTTGATATAGGATTTCCAGATGTCATCCACTCGCTTTCGTTGACGCCCTCTCGCTACAATACGCGTTTTGTGGCGTTTCTTTGTCTGACTTTTTGCCTAGTCGTTCATGGGACAGCAAAGAAAGTGGGACTGCGGATCCAGAACATCCTTGGATTCTCGAAGCTTGTTATTCTCTTCGCGATCGCTGCCTCTGGCGTTTGTTGCCTTTTAGGAGTTCCCGGGTTCAACGTGAAGGATGGTTACGAAAAGCCAAATAATTTTGAGTGGAGCAAGATGTGGGAAGGCAGTGGGACAGGAGCGAACGCCTTCGTAACTGGGATGTATAACGTCATATGGTGAGAAATATCTTGAGTATTGTGAAGCCAGGCACTTGATATTCCCTTCCCAAGGTCATTCGTTGGCTACTCCAACGCAAATTACGCGCTATCAGAGGTCAAAGATCCGATTCGCACAATCAAACGAGCGGCTCCACTAGCTATGGTATTTGTCACGGCCGTCTACATGTTCGTCAACGTCGCATATTTTGCTGCTGTTTCAAAGACCGATATCCTCGAAAGTCGAAGGATTGTTGCGTATGTGCTCTAAATATTCTCGAATCAAATCCGACTCATTTACATATGACAGTGCACTTTTTTTTCGTAATCTATTTGGGCCCATGACCGAGAAGGTGACTGACCACCCAACACCCTCATTCCTAGTATCCCTGAGTAACGCAAATGTTTATAGGCATTGAGCGTCTTCATCGCGTTGTCAGTCCTTGGAAATCTTTTAGCAGGTCAGTTCTCCCAAGGGCGAGGTAAGTGCGATGGAATCAGTTTGGCCACGTTGACATGCTCATTTCGTCTACGCCAGTTGTGCAAGAACTTGGGCGGGAGGGAATTTTACCATATCCGTCTTTTTTTGCCAGTAACAAGCCTTTCAATGCACCCTTGGCTGGTTTGTTCACACAATATGTGGTTTCATGCGCTTTTATGATTGCTCCTCCTCCCGGCGATGCATACCTGTTCATGATCAGCTGTAAGCGTTAACTTCGATTCTCGACCGCAACCCCACTGCTTAACATCTGTTTAGTGTCGTCCTACTCTCTGGCAATCATTAACATGCTTGTTTCCTTTGGTTTGCTCCTCCTATATACCCCTCAATATCGCCAATGGAAGTGGAATCCCCCGTTCCAAGCTCCAAAATCTGTTATTGTCCTGTTTTGCCTTTCGAACGCCTTTCTCGTTGTCGTACCGTTGATGCCACCTACTCGTGGCTCCAGGGTTTACGAAAACTTGCCATATTGGGTGCGTTCTCGCCGCAATTTTTTATCTTTGACGAACTGAAGCATCGAATAGCTTCATATTGCGGTGGCCTACCTCGTTTCGCTAATAGGAGTGGCTTATTGGTACTTGCGGTGTATTTGGTTCCCCAAGAGGAACGGGTATACGCTTGAGCGTCACTGGACATTGCAAGATGACGGAGTGCCTAGATATGTATTCCGAAAGGTTTTCAATTGAGCACCATTACTATGGTTTTTGTCTGCTACTCAATTCCGGTTGGCAATGCTTGTCGTGTTGGCTGCTCCCGGAGCAACCTGTGTGTTTCTTCAGGCGTCATGTGTAACGCTGTCTGAGACTCGGATGAGCCCCGTCTTACCATTTCAACTTTAACATCCATGGACGACACGCATAATCACCTCGGCGACAACATCTGGAATTCAATATACAAGCCCAGCCAGGAACGCCGCGGTAACGTCAATAACATCCTATTTCGGGAATCGCTCGTCTGAAGTGAATTATCTAGGCTACTCCGAGTCCTATGTACGATATGACCACGACCGAGATTCGAGTGACGATGCTAAGCCAGGCCCCAGGTCCTGGGCAGTAATAAAAGAACAACGTCAAGTCCTTTGTAAGTTTCCCTATTTTCTTGTGCTTGGTAGCCTTTTCACTGAACAAGATACCAAGCAGAAGGTACGGATATCTCTAGCGTTTGAGAGGCTATGACCATACACACATATACATCATTTAGTTCCCATTATTCCTCAAAATTCTACCAGGGCCCTCGAAGCTAACTTAGAAAGCAAGAGCCTGCGCAAAGTATGTTCTTACTTCAGCGTACAGTGAGATAGGCTTATGTCTAGATAGAAGGGTAAACCTCAACCCTATGCGCCCAGCATCATATCAAACTCATTCATACGCTCCAATCATGCACCATCATCATCCGACATCCTAGTCATGCAGGATATCTTTAAACAAAAAAAGGAGGACATCGCGGCTATTGACCTTGATATTCTTGACATCCAGCTCAAGGTCAACGGATTGATTTCTTCAGTGAGAGAACTCGAGAAATTACGCCTGCTGAAAGAAGACGAGGCGAAGTTCATGGAGCACGGAATTGTTAGCCCACAATTTTTATTCGTGGTATGGTCGAGCAAATCTCTCGCGCCCCCTATGGCTCCGAGTCGCCTTGCGCAATCAAGACGCTCCCGCAAACCCCGACGTTATGCGTGGCCTGTGCCAGAGCATCGTCGCCTTCTCTCCTCGACTCCATGAGCTCTCCATTGATTTCGTCCATGGGCTTCGTAATGTCACCGCTTCTCTCGTCACCTGGCGGCAGTTTATCGAGCCTGGAATTCCTCAAATTTCACGACAGTGCAGTTTCCCAGTGGAGTCAGAAACCTAAAATAGACAAGGTCCCTGCCATTACATTCTTCGATAGTGCTCCTCGTCTACAACGTGTGGATATCTGCTTGCAGTCCTTGATCCTCTCTGATGTATCCCGTTTTCTCCTTCCATGGGCCCAGCTTACTAGTTTGACAATTGGAAGGTCAATCCCTTTATGGGCATTTGCCGAAATTATATTCATATGTCAGAAACTCCAGAATGCTTCCTTTGTTGGCGTCGACGTTACCGACGATCTTACTTTACCATTTGACCCCCATATTCTCTCTTCTTTGGATAACCTCAAGATCCAGTCAGGTTCATGGCCGCAAAGATAGTTTCTATGATGAAGAGGTTTTTCGAACGCTTTTCTTGCCTAAAATCCGGACCCTAGAACTCGGTGGAGTATTCCTGCCACGCATAGAATTCCCAGTAGTTCCCCTTATTGACGGCTCCGACTGCACCTATCTCCGGAATCAACTTATTCCATGCCGATGCTGACATAGATGAACTTATCCAACTGTAATTCCATGTAATGCCCTCGAGACTTTTGCCATCCTTGTGCCCCTTATCGAACCGACAATACTTTTTCAGCGCCTCGCTCAACGTGACGGACATCCCCACCCAGCCCTTCCGAACCTAAGTTCATTCAAATTTGGATTTATCTACGGCGAGGCGGAAGATAGCGTGGAGCAAATCGGGGAAAGCTTTGCAGCACTTGGCGTAGCTTGGATGCAGGACACAACGCGCCGACAGCCGCTTGAGAGTCTCGCACTTTACGTCTGTGATGTTGTGAAAAGATTGCAGCAAGCCACTGCAGATATCGTGTTCTCCGGTGTTCGGGATAGTTTAACGAAAGCCCAGTCAGACGGCACAGGGGGCCTATTGTTACGACGGAGGTCACCAGAAATGCTGACACACTAGATACCTTTGAGTTTTCGTTAACCAACACCTACAACTCGTAACAAATATGGTACGTGCCACTATCGTGACCTCTCTGATATCTAAACTCCCATATGGTAGCTAGTCACTTTATTTATGTACTACCACTAGTATGGTCGTTCATCTTACAAAGATTGAACGATCGACATTCACAGTGTTGAAACGTTCACTGGGTCAGCTAAGGCGTAAAAGTTTGAATAAGTCACTGTTTCTTAGCCCAAGTGATGTCAATTTCCCCAAGAACTTAAACCTACCCATCCATTCATCTCATCTTTTACTGGTGATTATAGATGACACAGAGCCTATCAATGAGCGTTATCTTTCCCCTCAGGCTTTCTCGTTTTAAATATCCCCCGATCTGACACACCCTGCACGATTTCCCGCACATTCTCTAACGCTTCCTCTAAGCTCTTCTCTGCGCTCATTCTACGACCTGCCACGAAAGAGGATAAGCGGACTCGAAAGTTGAGAACCAAAAGAGTACTCCAACATACCAATGATCGCCCAATTCCGTGTGCTCGGGATCCTCAGTGTCTCGCACTCAACCTCCCACCCACAATGCAAGCTCAGCGATGCAAGCCAGATCCGGTACATCGAGTATGAGCTTGCGTTTGACCCATCACCTCCTAGATTCAGCGTGTCTGCGAATCCGGGGCCTGGAAGCGGGAACGGGGGCGTACTCGAGCGCTCGTATTTGGCATCGAATGACCATGCGCAGCATGGAATGGAAAGGTACCCGGAGGCGGCATGCAACGTCGAGAGGACGGGGACCCAGGGCGTCAGCTCATCGGCGTGGTTCCCGATCACAAATACCCCAGGCTTTAGGTATGGGTCTGGGGAGGTGGATGTGGGGTCGAAGACATGTATGTGGAGGTGGCTTTGAGTAGATTCCGGGTAGTGTGACCAGGAGTTGCGAGCGCGGAGGTCGATACCGGACCCTTGGTACCCCTCTTGAACTAGGATGTGCGTCAGAAGTCCATTTCCACAGCTATGCAGTGGTTAGTCAAAAAACAACCCATTCGGTCACTCGAGGCTCACCCAAAGTCAAGGAAGCCTCCTGGTGGGTGAGGCCAAGATCTCCATGGTTCTTCGACGTGTTCGACTGAATCAGCAGTCGATTCTGCAGCATAAGAGTCTTTCCAAAGGAGCATGAGATATGTTGCGATTCCAATGTCCTAAAAGGCCCTTAGTAGGGAATATCTGTTCATAATATTAAATTCTTGCCTCGAAAACATGTTTCAGTGGGTCAGTGACTTCCTGCCACGTATCTACGAGGTGCTTATGCCGCTCACGCATCACGAGATAGAGATCCTGGTACGGTTCTCGCGAAACTAAACAGTCGTGCATGACGCGTTTCTTGTAGCTAGTCAACGCGCCCCACCCGTATCGATCAAGCGTATCAAGGAGTGCAAGACATGTGCGATACAGGCGCGCATTAGGGTCCGTTGGAGTTCCTGGAAGGGGTACAACCTCAATTCGTAAGGTAGGCGGCTCTGTCCGAAGGTATCTGAACGCCAGATGAGATACTGCAGGGTGATAATACGGTAAAGAGCGGCCGTCTGGGACGATGGGCGTCAGGATCAGAGTTGCAGGGGTTTTTGCGGCCAGACTACTTTCACTATTTTCATTCAAGCCATAAAGAGAGCAATATTGTTCGAGGGAGCTGTCACGTCCTGGCCTCCTAGCAAGGAGTTTTCGATGTGTTACGCGAATGGGATCCCTGCCCTCTAACCGAGGTACCGTGGAGGGGAAATCTGATGTTATCTCAGCCACTGTATCTGACCGCAAGATTAGAGTTGAATTGTATTCGGGGTGGTGTATTAACTGATAAATAGCCATCTCGAACTTGAAGACTTTGATGAGTGAAATTAAAAATCGAAGGTGGAAAATCATGGACGCACCATTTCAAAAGGAAAAGAGCCAGGGCATGATATCAGTGGAAGCCATATATTTTCCTCGTCAGCAAGCGCTGGTGTAATCAAGTTCAAAGGATTGCACTGCGATGGCTCGAAGCGTGGGCGATGAGCGCACATTAAGAATCTAATCTTGATTTATCGATAAATAAGAGACGAAATCTCCTGGGATAGGGAGAGAGAAGTAAGGTAGAGCTTGAGAGGTGAAAGATGCGAAAGGCCCCAAAAATTGGGTGAGGTCACATGATTAAAAATATAATCTAATCTGATATTAACACTACCATCGGAATCCTGTTTTTTAATTGGATAGAAAATAAATACAGAATATTTTCCTCGCGTCGAGATGTAAGTAATGAGCGCTAGCAATAAAATTCACCAGTATGTCTGACCTACATAATTGAGCAGACCTTGGCATCAATTTCCAATTTCCCCACATTTCCCCACCGGAGATAAGTTCCATAGACGGACATGACGGCTCCGGTGCGGCCATGGCCCCATTCCCAGCTATATAAACCCCTCCGGGTGCATGTTTCTGTTTACCCCTCACCCATAACAATCCCCCACACGAACTATCCCTCATCTCTATTCCCGTCAATGGCTGAAGTCGCAGCTCAAAGTGTTGAGATCAACGACGCCCTGTTCTGCAGCGCCCACATTAAGGAAGTAGTAAGTAACTCTCTCGCTTTGGTGTTATCCTTGATGTCCAACAGATAATCTACTATGATCGCGTGCATAAACTGATCATTATGAATCTCCGCAGTGCACGGACTGTGCCTTTGACGGGAGGGAGGAGAATGATGCCTTCTACGGGGTAAGCTGCGCGTCTTCCTCTGCTTACGTCGCCTAACCGGCACTCCGCAGTACGACCCCATGGATCGCGAACCCATCGACACCCCGAACGTGACCCAGAATAAAGATGGTGTTTACCAGTGTAAGAAACATGGCTCCGAAGGTCAGTACTAGTCCCCTACTATGCTTATCATCCATAGTCATTGTAGCTGACTTCGGCGCTCAGGGTGCAACCAGTGTTTCGGCTGGAAGAAACAGATCACCAGAGCCCGCACGGCTGCCAAGAAGGCTGGCAGGAAGTAGGATAATGTATGATTATCTGTATCAGGCGCAAAGGTCGCCGTGTAGGACCTATGTTTATGCTGTACAACAAACCGATGGCGCATTGATCATGAGGTGTGTACCATGGGCCGCCGCCGACGGCCTGGAAGCCCAAGGAAGCCGGGCATTTCGGCACTGAGTACTGAGTACTGAACATTAAGCGTTGAGTCAGAGTTGAAATCAGATGGAGGTGGCGGCTATTCTTTATTTTCCTACCTTTTACACGATGGCTGGTACACTACCAGAATGCGTCGGCATAATTAAGCTATACATTTTAGGGATGAGAGTGTTTACACCCAGCCAGTGCCTTTCTCTTTCGATACAACATATCGCGTAAATGTTTGAAATGTAGCTGCGATGAGCATGCAGAGCGCAGAAAACACAAGTGGCCTCCACCAAATAAATGATGAGGATAGCAATGCACCGGCAACGGGAGTTCCTGAATACTGTCATAAGCGAGCAGCGGATAGGCACTTGGCCTGAGGCCTAACTCACCAATTAACCCCCCAATTCCTAGATACGACAAATAAGACCAATACGCCACCTTGCTTTAACGCTGAGGTACTCACCCGTGAAGGCAAAACATATTCCTATCCGAGCTCCAATTTCCGCGTCAGTCTTGGCCAAAGACGCCACCATCGGAGGGAGTAGCCCCGAATCTTTATAGAGCGAGCACTCATAAGACGCGGAACTTCAAGTATAGTATATGAGACTATACTTACAAGTACCGGAGAAAAACCCATATATAACAGCAAACGCGACAGTACCAGGGATATCCTTGACAAGAAACATGCAGCATATGAGGATACAAAGAGACAACATGGTGAAGACCATCATATTGAAGACGCCCAGCGAACGGGCAACTAGGTTGGGCATCACGCGTCCGATGCCGTTAGTTCCGTTAAGGATTACCAGCTACTATTTTTTAGACGGGCAAATGAAGAGGAAATCTAGCCAACTGACCGTATAGAACGCAAAACTCGGTGCGAGCCCATTCTCGATAGCTTTGAGCTGAAGGAAGAAAAGAGGGAAATAAAGACCTGCGAGGATAAGGGTAACCCTACAATCGATAGTCAATACGACACGGACTGCGCAAATGTGAAATTTACAGTCAAAGGGCACTCACGCGACGACGGCCGTAACATACGCTGGCTCGCGTAAAAAGGTTTTGAGATCTTGCCATGTGTTCCCTTGCTCGCGCGGTCTCGGGAGTAGCCTCGGTCTCATCAACGGCAATGCGATGACCAGTATGCCCAAATTCATAGCAGCACTTGCACGGACACCATTGTGGAATCCTACGCGCCCGTGAAAGAGATGGTTGAGCAGGATGGGGTGAATCGCAGCGCCAATAGCAGAGCCCTGCGGATTGAAAACAGTGAATTCTTAAGCGAACGTCGAAGAGAAATATTGGTAGCGATGAGATGCATACCGAAGTAGCTATCCCCATTGCCAGTGACCTACGGCGCTGGAAGTAATGTGACACGAGTGCTACGCCAGGAACGTAGGTTATCCCCGACGCTATCCCTAGGCCGAAGCCTTGCGCAAGCAACACCTTGAAGTGATCAATGGCATGATAGATCAGCTTCGAGAAAATATTGAAGCCGCACTTGGTAATATTGCTCAGGATGCGTAAGGGAAAGCATGAAGAGGCAGAAGACAAAAAGAGCAGATCCGCCGATAACAAGATGGTAACTGTAGGAGGCGTATGAGCCAGACGATTCGGAAGGAATAAATACCAAGACATGCAAGTAACCATTGTCGAACGCTCTACCGGTAAAGAGACCAGACGCAACGACGAAGAGAAGTTGAACACTGCCTATCCAGCTTTGAAAGGGGAAATTTTCGGACACATCAAATTATTGTTTTTAGATGAATATTGCTCAGCTAACCCGATTTGCGAGGAAGAGTAGTGGGTGAGATATTCTCTGACATAGAAATCTAGATCGACGCAACTTTTAGCGTCACCAACAGCACTCGCAACAGCATAAACCTACCGTTGTAGACGCCGTGGGCGTTCGTATAGCTGAGACAAATCAATTCATGATTTGTGCCCATTCGATAATCACTGGCGCACCTACCCAAGAGTGGCAAATTGAACAAGCCATCTATGATGTTGAGGTAAGGACTTGTGATCAGAACCGATTTCATCAAGACGCACTACACTCACACCCCTAAAACAACAGACCATGCTCTGAATCCACCTTCTGGAAATGGCTCTTCGAGGGGATCCAACTTGGTCCCTGCAACGACGTCGATATCAATAGTCTTTTTTTCTGAGCCTTGCGTGTCCCACTTGGTGTCAGACTGCGATTCGGCAGACATCGCGGTGTGTCGGTTCAAAACGCTGAAAGTTGAAAGGAAAGCAAACAAAACAGGGTGCACCTCACTTTGATGAGTTTATAAACCTTCGCTTACAAGCTGACATTTAATGTGACGAAGTAAGCAAAAGTTTCCATATCGATGACAGAAGTGACCGGGTCATCAGATTCTATAAAGGGACTACTATAGGGCACGAGTTCATTAGTTCAATCTCTCCACCATAGGCTAGGCCATATTTACGCACCTCCGTGATGCTCTACATATGAAGGTGACAATAGATAAATACTAAATGCAAACGGCAATGACTCTAACTCGGGAAAAACCTTGATACTCGATGATCCAAAGCTACACCCAACCAGTACCTCTCTTCTTCGACATAGTATACCGCGCAAAAAATATAAAGGTGGCCCCCGAAAACATGCAAACACCGGAGAAAACCAATGGCCTCCACCAGATGAATTTCGATGACAATAACGCACCGACAATCGGCGACCCTGGATAATATGAGTCGAGAGTCACAGAAAAAACATGTGTGGCGTACCAATAAGACCCCCGAATCCTGTGAACAGCGTAAGCTCACTTTGAGACCTAGTATTTCCGTGCACGCACCTGAGAAAGTGAAGCACAAACCAAGGCGGGACCCGATCTCCGCATCGTTCTTAGCCAGTGAAGCAACCATCGGCGAGAGCATCCCCGCATCTACAAACCGTGACATCAGCCTTAAGAACAGTGAGATTTTTAAAAAATCAGAACGTACATGAACCCGTGAAGAAGCCGAATATGATAGCAAACACAACCGTACCAGCGACGGTCTTGACAAGGAGCAGGCAGAATATAATAATACCGAAGGCCGTCGCGCAGAAGACCATCATATTGAATATGCCTAGTTGCCTGGCGAAAATGTTGGGGAGCACACGACCGAAGCCACTGGTTCCGTTTAGAATGACGAGCTACATAATGACATCCGTTAGGCGTATGCCGACACTAAATCAAGAGAAGGCGGTACCGTGTAGAATGCGAAACCAGACGAGAGCCCGTTTTGAATGGTCCTCAGCTGGAGGAAGAAGATGGGGACAGATAGACCGGCGAGGATGACAAATTCCCTGACGAATAGAAATCAGGATGGCACAGCACAAGAGAGGGTATGAGAGACTAACGCGCAGGTCACTGCGATATACGCGGGTTCTCTGAAGAATGTTTTAATGTCCTTCCATACACTGCCTTTCTTGGGCGAGATCGAGCTGGGTGGTAGCCTTGTTCTCAACAAAAGTAAAGCAATGATGAGTGTACCGCAATTAAGCCCTGCACTTGCGCGCACGCCGTTGTGGAAGCCCACACGCCCGTGGAACAAGTGGTTAAGTATTATAGGGTGGACGGTGGCACCGACAGCTGCCCCCTGCAGGGTAAGTTTAGAAAAAAAAACTCTAATCGAGCAGGCAACGAGGCTCATACCACGGTGGCTACCCCCATAGCCAACGGCCGACGACGCTGGAAGTATTGTGATATGAGAGCCAGGGCAGGCACATATGTCATTCCCGAAGCTATTCCTACCCCTAGGCCTTGGGCAAGAAAGACCTGGTTCATGTTAGTGTGATACTTTGGTTTGTCAGGTTTCCATTTACCTGGTAGTATTGTTGTGGATGGGTCAGGGATAGCATGAAGAGGCACAAGGTGTATAACGCGACTCCGCCGAACATGAGATAATAACTGAAGGTGACACAGTCAGCTAAGACTGCGCCGTGTCAGTGTTGAATAGACGCACAAGTAGCCCTTATCGAATGCCTTGCCGGTGACGATTCCGGAAGAAACAATGAAATAGAGTTGAACACTGCCGATCCAGCTGCACGCAGCACTGTCATTTAGGATAAGATCTAGCAGAAGGTCTTTGAACGAACCCAATTTGTGACGGAGTATACTGGGTAAGGTACTCTCTAACATAGAAGTCTTTAATTCTGCGTCAGAAATTCTGCTTATCTGAAGAATTTTGATTCAGCTTACCATTGTAGGCGCCGTAGGCATTGATGTATCTTTTTTGGCAATTCAGTACTAATCGGGGGAAGAGAATAAAAAATAAATTGCATACCCGATAGTCGCAAATTGAAGGAACCATCTGAACCAATGCATAAGGTACTGAGATTTTGAATAGAAAGACCACTCACACTCCTGCTACAACAGACCATGCTCTCAATCCACCTTCAGGGTAAGTTGTTACGGACTCGGGCTTGACAGGATTTACAGAGTTTTTCTCTGAATCGTCCGCATATTGAGTGCCATCCTCAAGGTTGGATTCTGGAGTCGATAGCCTTGCAGTGCTGGTGTCGGGCATATTATGATGTGTACCAGGGTATTGTTGGAGAGGGAAGTGTTGGTTAATTTCTTGGAGAACTTGAAAGCACCTTTTATTCTCTCATCTTGCGATCCTCAAAGAGTCCTGTAGGCCGTCTGATGACCTGCCAGGGTGTCACGTCAGATCGGCAGCTATGCATCTTTGATAAAACCCTCACGAATGTGAATCATCCAAAACATACGGTGGGGATTACATGGTTTTTTTACCTGGTGGCCTTGGCTTCGGACATGAGAGGGTACAACGCTCTTTCGGTACACGATTAATCTGGAAAACCTTCAAAAGAGCCGCCAAGGGAGGATTCATCGGTAAACTTGTTAGTTTCCGTAAAACACCAAGAGTGACGAATGGTACCTCACGTCCTGGTATGCAGCAAAGATTCCGGCAAGATCACAATCTAATCACCATCAGCTGCCGAAATTAAATTTTGTCACTTTATTTGCCATGAATATTCTGAAACTCTTTTATTCGTTGAGTACCAAGATAGACAATCAAGCAGTGACGCCAAATAGGGATGTTGATCGGATCCGCGCTCGAGAGTTGAACTGGAGTTAAGTCCGAGGACCGTTGAAGTAGCAACTTCCACTTCCAATTCGCTCTCAAAAAATTCAGAGATAAAATGGGGACATAGAGCGGTACAAAGCCACATATTTACCAGCTTTGAAGGCTGGAACTACCGTTGGGCATGTTCATATGATTTCTTCTTGTTGATGACATGCTGATACTCACTGTAGTACCTTGCTGAAGTAAAACGAAGATGGAAAAAGTCGTGTATGGTCACAGCAAAGTAAAACATTGTGCCTTCTTTACTCATAGTCAGTTCGTCATTAAATTTGGGCAAGGGGTCTCCGCCAGGAGTATTTTTTATAAAAAGGATTTTCATGCCTGAGGCATGTGGTTCGGTGCACGGATATGCTGTGGTTCGGGGCCCAGCGGTAGAAGAGGCGTCACGCGAGATCGTTTTGAAGGGATTAAGTGGAGCAAATCAAGATGGAAGCTGCAAGGCTCAACGATAAACCTCTTCTAACTTCGGTGAAAGGATGAAAATTGACTCATGGCTAGACGCTGCGATGGGCAAAGAAAGCGCATAGGGCAATGGCAAGAAGCACCGGCGGGTAAAACTTCTCCACTCGCTTATTAGTTGACATTTAATGTGACCAAGCTCGCAAAAAGCCCATATCGATGGCATTTTATACAGAGACTGCAAGACGAAATTTATCAGAGATCGTAAATGTAATCTATACGCCATAGATAATGCTTGCGTACCTTATCGGTTTATTTTTACTAAAGAAAGCCATAATTCGTGAGCGTATAGGCATACGGCAACGACAGGGCTAAAACCAAGTGGCAGTACCCCCCTTCTTCGACAAATGATACCTCACGAAATACACCAGGCCGGTCCCCGATAACATGCAAACGGCAGAGAAACTCCACCAAATAAATGATGACGTCGACCATGCGCTGGAAAGCGGCGTCTGATCCGGCCGCCGGTGTTGATATCAATGATATGAACATGGAGCCACTGAACGAATCACACGCGGCGCACCGATGAGGGCCCCGAATCTTGTGAACAGCATAAGCTCACCTCGAATCCAAGACGCAACATTTTAATAATGGACGAACCTGTGAAATTGAAACACGAACCAATGCGGCGCGGATCTTCCCATCTGTCTTCTTGGCCAGTGAAGCCCCCATGATGTCCAACGAAAAAAAATAGATCATAGCTCACATACACCCGAAAAGAAGCAAGTGAAGATGGCGAGAACAACCGTACCAACGACGTTCTCAACGAGGAACATACGGTGACAGAGTGACACCCAGACAGTCAGGACGTTGCAGAAGATTATCAGGTTGAATACACCCAGTAGTCTAGCGGATATGTTGAGAACCACACGACCGACGAGTACACTGTTGGGCGCGTTTAGAATAACGAGCTACATAGAATATCATCCGACATACCAATACGTAATCGAGAAAAGGTTCACTAGTACTGCGTCGAATGCAAAACTCGGCGGCAGCCCATTTTCGATCGTCTTCAGTTTGAGGAAGAATATCTGGAAATACAGGCCTGCGAGGCTGAGGGATATCCTGAAAACTGAAAACCTGCGAGCTCACGACTGCACTCACCCCAGGATGGTTGCTGCATACGCAGGAGGAATACTCCAAGCTTGGGGTTTTTTCCATGTGCTGTCCTGCTTGCGCAAGCTCGGGGCTGGGGGATACTACATAGCCTTGGCTGCACCAGAACTTGGAAAGCGGGGGCGACGATGGCACCCAGTAGTACATCCATATCGAACGCCGTACTTGCGCGGACGCCGTTGATAACATTAATGAGGAAGCCGACATGCCGTTAAGGGTGACTGTGAACGTCACGGTGGAGCTGAGAGCGCCTCCCTGTGCGATAAGTTTAGCAATCGGAAATCATGACCATTGGCGTAAGCAACGGGCGCCCGCTATCTACACCACCCATTAACTATGCTCAACGACGCTAGAAGTACAGGTAAACAATAAGGCAGGGCGTGGGCTAGCGATCGCGCGTGCACCCAGCCGATCCAGAGTCGCCAGCAAGAGCACTTGAGTCTTGACGCACCTGATAGAGGAAGAGAAACCAACGTCGCAGGACTTTATACTTGTACTTAATCCAGGCATCACGTTCCAATCCAGGGGAAGCATCATATTCATACAACAACATAATACAGCTGTCATGGTGCGCGCTTGAATCGATCCAAAGCCGACGGTTTCCGCGGTGCCTCGCCCCCGTTCTTCGCAGCCATGCGGGCGCGCAGCTTCTCCTCCCGCTGTTTCTCGAGCTTTTTGCGGATGGCCACCTGCACGGAGGTAGGTAAGTGAGTGAGTAAGTAGCAGGGGTACAGAAAGTGAAGGAGACATACCGCCGTCGGATCGATGACATTTTTGCGCTGTTTGCGAAGATACCTGCCGCACGACAACGAATCAGCCAAACTCAAACTCCAAAACAAAAGCAAGAAAAGAACACAAACCTCTTGAGACTCTTCCCCTTGCCGCGCTGCTTGCGCCTCTCCCTCTCCTCCCTGCTCACCTTCTTCCCATCGCCATCGACCTCGCCATCGCCGTCGCTCAGCACCTCCGTCTCGTCGGCCTTGCCCGCGACCTTGAGCCGCTCCATGCGCGGGAGACGCGCAAACGGGATCTCGGCGGGCGGCTTGCCGCC
>JABCKI010000060.1:0-48594 GCA_018282025.1 Sphagnurus paluster | reverse complement strand
TGGCCACAAAACTGATTTCCCCGAGTACTGACTTTGAATATTGAGATTAGATAAAGTCCAGATAATGCAATGGACTTCATTCTCGTTCTTCCGACACTGAGTCAACTACGGAACTAAAACCGATGATGTTCTACGTCCTCAATCTGTGGTTAAGGTAGTAATCGCGCCCACGAAGGACTTTTAACACCAGCCCAAGTTTTCAAGTCAGAAATCTCCGCGACGACCATAAGCGGTTAACATCACTTCGCCATATGCTCCATCCGCCAAGTGAAAAAATAAACTGAAGAAATAAACTGCAAATTGAGTAGGGCTATTATATAGTGCTCTTGACCGCGAGCGGTGATACCGATTTGATTGCGGGATGGAGGTACCTACTGCCTACAGGCGGCACAGAGTAAGGAAAGCAACAATCTAGCAGTAGACATGTATCGAATCTGCTAAATTTTTTATCATGGGTTAAATGTTCAAACAATCGCGGTCAAGCGGGGAAAGCAACAAAGATCTAATAAAAGAAGCCTCGTAAAACTGAATTGAGCGTATGTTGCATCCAAGGTCGAGAATTCATATACATACTATTAGTATATTTCACCACTATAGTGATTCCTGACATCTGTCCATGCTGTAAGAAGTATTTACGTGAGAGTAGTAGGAAGCTGGCTCATCATCCAGGGTGACATCGACACCGGGTGCAACGCCTTCCAGCATATAGTCTTGGCCGTACCTCCTCGATATGCCAAGGATTTAGATCGAAGCACAATTCCGTGTGCGCGCGGAGCCCCCGTTATTCTGTGGAGACAATGGTACGGTGAAGTCCAAGTTAAAATTTCCCGATAGTTAAGGGCTTTTTGCACGCGCTGATAAGCTCTAGAGTTCATGGGTTATCTTAGCGTTATGCTCGAAACCTGGGCTCGTGCTGGGGATGAATTCAAGCGGACGGAAGAAAACAAGCATGCGCGTACTCAAAGCGATCAAAATTGATGCATGATGGCCCGTAGGTAAATACACCTGGACAGTTTCCGCCACGAGGCCTTTAAGCCATCCACGTACAACATGAGAAACCTGAAGCGCTGAAGGTTATTGAACCGCAAGCTGCCGCTGCCGATCGTTCCCGCCGCTTTACCTAGCAATCTGAAGTTTGATATCTCCTAGGCAACTCATAAGGTCTAATGCCTGTTCATGCATACCAACCTAGCTATAGGTGACCTCGGGGAATGCCAACAAAGATCTTCACAGTTCTACTCTTACTCGATTTCCAAATGTGCGCATATCGAACCCTGCCTCATCATGCCAAGAGTACTCCGTTGCCGCGTCAGCGCTTCTAGGTGGCTGACAACCGGTAACCATGTTCTTGACGGTCTTCCCGGCTGGCTATCGCACACCAAGAGCGCTGGATTTTCCTGTATTTTGAACACCTGAAAGTATTTTTGATGCTTGGTGAGCCTTGGGTGAATTTTTGCCCCTGCGGTTGAATGTGGCGCCGTTCAGAGGTTCCCCCACAGGAGGTTGAAGACATCGGCAACCGTGAAAGTAGGTTCCAAAGATCTGGACAGCAACTACAGCAACCATCGATGATTGCGATGATTACATCTGAATACCGCATCGGGACCCGCCAGCAACGCGCCTGCTCGGGGTGCCTCGTCCGAAGCTCCGCCCAAATCTATAAAACCTCTAGGCCCCACGACTCCCTCTTTCCTCATTCTCTTTCCTCCCTTTTCGTTCCCTTCCTCTTCTTTCTCATCGATCCGCGATCGACTTGTCTCTCTCTTCCGTCTTCCAAATCTAAGGACCTTCCTTCTTCCCTTCCTTTCCCGTCGACCGGTTTTTGCGACTTCATTCCACACATTTTATCTCCAACGGCCTAGGCAGCGCCTTTCTTGCACTTGCACATCCTCCTGACGTTTTAGCCCTCCTATCAAAATGTTGTTGAAGTACACCATCCTCCCCTTCCTCGTCTGCATGGCCAGCTCTGCCATCGCTGCACCTACGATGGTAAGTTCTGCGAACTTTATTGATATAGCACTCCAAGCTTAAATATTACGTATTTTTAGCTTCAGAAACCCGCTGCCGCAGCCCCCGCCGTTGTCGAGGTAAGCTCTAGAGCACTCCATGTTTGCTTGTTTGACTAATAATACCAGATCGCTGTTGAGTCCACCTCCAGCGTCGCCACTTCCAGCGCTGCCGCTACCTCGAGCGCTGCTGCTGTACGCTTCATTTCTATCATCTGTATCTGGCCAGGTCTGATACATTTTTACAGTCCCACACTTCGGCTGTGAGCTCCGCCGCTGCGACTGAGTCAGCGAAGGTCGGGAACAAGAAGGCTGCCCAGACCAAGAGTGCTGCAGCTGGAAAGGAGACTGCCGCTCAGACTGAGACCGCCGCAGCTGGAGAGGAGACTGCCTCTGCGACCGAGACCGCCGCAGCTGGAGAGGAGACCAGCGCCGCTGAGGCCGGTGCCGTACGTTTTCACTCAGTGCTATGATGCTCAATCTCTGACACCTGTGGTCATCTTTAGACCCACACCGCCGCTACCGTCACCGAGACCGTCACCGTGGTATGAATATTCATCTATTCTTAAGCTCGCAGTTTAAACTAACCACTCGCACAGACCAAGACGGTCGAAGTCGCCGCGACTGGCGCCGCCAACCACGACAAGGCTGCTGCTGATAAGGCCAAGGCCGACAAGGAGAAGGCCGACAAGGCGAAGGCTGACAAGGAGAAGGCTGACAAGGAGAAGGCCGACAAGGCGAAGGCCGACAAGGCAAAGGCTGACAAGGCAAAGGCAGACAAGGAAAAGGCAGACAAGGCAAAGGCAGACAAGGAAAAGGCAGACAAGGAAAAAGCGGACAAGGCGAAGGCTGAAAAGGGTCTCATGAACAACGACAAAGCCAAGGCCGACGCTGAGAAGGCTGCTGCCGATAAAGCTGCCAAGGACGCCAAAGCCAAAGCCGACGCTGAGAAGGCTGCTGCCCACAAAGCTGCCATGGACGCCAAAGCCAAGGCTGCCGCTGAGAAGGCCGCCGCCGACAAAGCCGCCAAGGACGCCAAGAACAACGACAAAGCCGCTGCTGACAAGGCCGCTGCCGACAAAGCTGCGAAGGACAAGGCCGCTGCTGACAAAGCTGCGAAGGACAAGGCCGCTGCCGACAAAGCTGCAAAGGACGCCAAGAACAACGACAAGGCTGCTGCTGACAAGGCTGCTGCTGACAAGGCTGCTGCTGACAAGGCCGCTGCTGACAAGGCCGCTGCCGACAAAGCCGCTGCCGACAAGGCCGCCGCTGACAAGGCCGCCGCTGACAAGGCCGCCGCTGACAAGGCTGCAGCTGACAAGGCCGCTGCTCCCGCCAACTATGCTGTACGCGCCATCTCATCTCACTATTTGCCAATTTCTCACCTTTCTTCCTTTTCAGCCTGCCCACCCCGTCGCTGCACCCGCACCCACAGTAGCCATTGGCGGTAGCCACAAGCGCCGCAACTTCGGCCGCTCAAGGATGTCGCTCTAAGTGGTGTCTAGTGCCTTTCTCGTACCTTTCCACCTGAAGATAAACTTTACGAATTTTTGTGGGATAATATCGTCGAAAATTGGACTTTTGGACTTTGCATTTGGACCCGTTCATTAGAGCCGGATAGAGATTCATAGCATAATATTGAGATTTTTCGAGGATCCTTTCAGATGAATTGAGAGTGAGCGTGCAAACTAAGTATTTTGGAGTCTTTTGTGTGGCGCTGGTTCGATTCCACCCAATCTCTAGCAAACCGAATGCGGCCCAATATCAAGATTACGCGAAATTCGGTCTATACGTCAATTAAACGGCAACGTTGAGCTTTAAAATTGGGTCAGAAGTAGCCAAAATTCGTGGCACCGCACAACTCTCCTAGAGGCAGTCGCAAGTACGCCTTACAGATAGATGTACGGACTTGGGACATATATCATCATCATCCACACGTCTGTCTAGTCTCTATGGCAAGATCCAATCATCACTGTCATTGTTAAAATCAAGGTCGATTACGACCATCGTCTGACCACAAGGCCGAGTGCTCCCAGCATCAAGGTAGGCATGCCGACGCTCAAAACTGGACAGGCTGAGGCAGGTGCAAGGGATCCATCTCGAGTAAGAATTTTTCTCATAAAATCACGCCATATGTAAAACGATGAGCGAACGTGCACCCACATCATTTTTTCAAGTTATGCTCGACCGCAATGTGCGGCGTGGAGTAGATAACGGAAGCTATCGATATCTCAGCGTGCAGGGGCGTGTGGGGTGCCACTAGTACTGCGAGTAGATGTACTGTACAGGTGATATAAATTTAAACTAGACCAAGCGAGGTATATCCAGTATATGCGTGTATGTATAATACAGGGAGCACCAGGTGGGTATCAACGAGATCCGGAGGTCTGTGGCACGAGAGAGAAGAAAGGAAGAGCGCATGGAATCAGCTGAGCATTGCGGTGTGTCGTGCGATGGGCACCCGTGGCCGGTGATACAAAAAAAGGGCGCGTAGTCCATGACGTGGGTAAGCAGGCTTGATTGCAATTGAGATGAGCTTGCAAGAATTCGAAGTGGCCGAGACTCGTCACTCGTGCGTGTGCGGCACAAGCCTCGCGGAGCTAAGGTAGGCGTCGGAAGCTTCGTGGGCAGGCAGGTCCTCTGACCTTCAAGCCCAAATGGAGGTTGTGGTCGTGTGAGTGTAGGCGTGCACGGCGTCGTGTCTCATGTCGTGGGCCGCGGTAAACCGTAAAATTCATTCATCATAATGAGGATGATGGTGATGGTGGTGACAGGATAACTTATAAGTCGTGCATTCAGATTACAGCAGTCGCACATGGTCAAGGGGTACCGGGTAGTCCGATAAACATCTATCGAGGGGCGCTGTCTGGACGGAAACTCGGCCAATTTTAGGGGGTCTAGAGCGGGAAGAAGCAGCTAAGTGAGCCTCAAGAACGGGGAGATGTCGGGTAAGGACTTACAGGTGCGGGAAAACGCAAGATAAGACCCAAAAAAACCCAAAAGTGTGAACAATGGAGTGGTCGTACGATGAACTACTGGGGTGGGAGTGAACAGTCCAAAGAAACAATGACAGGGTATACAAACAAAAGTGGCGCCGAAGCGGGTGGGGTGAGGGTGAGCGGAGAACAAAGGGGAAGGGGGAAAGGATGGCTGAGAGTGTCAATGCAACAAATTATAGGTAGGGAGGGAGAGGGGGTA
This sequence comes from Sphagnurus paluster, assembly GCA_018282025.1. Taxonomy (NCBI): domain Eukaryota; kingdom Fungi; phylum Basidiomycota; class Agaricomycetes; order Agaricales; family Lyophyllaceae; genus Sphagnurus; species Sphagnurus paluster. The sequence continues at coordinate 43,390 of JABCKI010000060.1, read as the reverse complement.
TGTGGACATGGGGGAGATCATCAAAGCGGAGCAGATATTAGCAAGACATATACATATTGAGAGGGAGAGAGAGAGAGAGAGAGACGGAAAAGACCACAACAACGACGCAAACAAAAAAAGTACAAGTGAAACCAAGAACGGACCAAAAAGAAAGGAAAAAAGCATACACAACACGACTCATTCACGCATCTCGCTGATCGGCCGGCGCTCAGGCGAGCCATACTCTTCCCCCTCGTCGCTATCCCCATCGCCCTCGCTGACATGCCCCTGTGACGACGACCCGTGCTCGTGCTCCAGCTCATGGCCATGGTCGCTCCCAATATGCGCCGTCGCCGTCGCCCCCTGCTGTTGCTGCTGCTGCGAAGCCAGCTTCCCCGCCTTCTTGTTCTTCTTTTTCTTTTTGATGTTGACGCCCGAGCCGTCCTCCCGCGCACGGCGCTTGATCTTCATACACAAAAAGCGTCAGACAGAAGGCCTCAAAAAACCCGACAAAAGAAGGGATATATACATACAATTTTTGCATACACAAGTCCACAGGCATTACACAGCGTCCTCGGGCCTTGAAAAAACACCACACATCAGCCCACTCACAAAACCTCACAGCGAAAAAAGAAGATGAAAATTACCCAACGGGCCTCTCCGCCACTCGGGTGTCGACGTCGCCTTGCAGCCCAGGCACGTCTGCCCCTCTGAGCTGCCAGAGGCGGGACCTGGGGCAGAAGCAGAGGCGGCGGGCGCGCCAGAGGAAGGCGCCGTCTGGGGTCCCGGATTCTGGTGTGCATGTGCATGTGCGTGTTGTAGGTGTTGAGCTGCGGACGCAGGAGCGCTAGAGTCGCCTTCCGCCTTCTACTTGTGCGAGCCAACGCGAGCAAGGGGCGGGGAGGAGACAAGGACAAGGAGGGGAGGGATAAAAGAAATGAGGAAATGAGAACGATGTCAAAACCTATGAAGAAGAAGAAAAGGCGAACGGACCTGCTTGGCCGGTGCGCCTCCTCCTGCCCCCTGCCCATTGACAGATGCCGACATCCCACCCGCATGGGAAGTAGGCGGCATGACAGGCTTGCCCTCCTCTTGCAGACCCTGCGCGGCGCCGCGGATCGCGTCGAGGGCGCGCACGCCCTCTTCTGCTGCGTGCAGGAAGCCGTCGAGCTGCTCGGGGAGGAAGGGCGGCGGTATGTGGGCGGGCGCTGTTGGCGGACGCAAGGGGTTGTGCGGGTGCATGGCGACGGAGGGGTCGTCCATGATGGTGCGGTAGGCGTTGAGCATCTGACGAGATTGAAAAGTACGAGAAGGAGAGTTAGTGGGGGCTTTGTGTTTGGAATTGGAGGAAAGAGGAAAGTTGGAATAAAGAATGAAAAAATGAGAGAAAATTGAGATAGGCGTTGAGAAGTAAGAAACGAAAATACGGAATCCAAGCCCCCGAAGCACAAGAAAGAAAGAAAAGGATCCAACCAACACCAAAAACACCAAAACCCCCCTGCCCACAACCCACGAAAAGAAAGAAAGAAAATTAACAGAAAAATACGTACCCGCATAAAATCCATCCCAGGCGGTGGACCCCGCACCCCTGCGCCCGTACCAACCACCACCCCGTCCCTCCCCACCTCTCTCGCACTACCACTGGCACTCCCGCTCACACTACCCTCCCTCGACACCCCTCCCACGCCCACACCCTCCCTCTCTCCCCTCCCACTCCCACTGCTAATCGTGCTCACACCCCCCCTCGGCGCCCCCCGTCCCATCTCCTCCCTCCCCCTCTCGCCCTCCCTCCCCCTCCCAGTATGCCCACTATGATGCATCTCCATCTCCAACTCCATCTCAAGCTCCATATCCTCCCTCTTCCTCTCCCTCTCCCTCTCGCGCTCCCTTTCCCTCTCCATCTCCCGCCCGCGCTCCATCTCCCTCTCCCGTTCGCGTTCCCGCCTGTCCCGGTCCCTCTCCCGACCGCTACTGCTACCTGTACTGCCGGCACTGGCGCTGGTAGGCGCAGGCGCGAGTGCGACACCACCACCACTGCCGCTGACGCTAACACCCCCGCTGAGGCTGCTCGCACTGCTACTGCTCCCCAGCCGGCGCACGCCCCCTCCTCCTCCTCCTCCTCCTTGCGCATGCGCATGTGGATGTGGATACTGCTGTGGATGTGGATGTGGCACAGCCGTATGTGGCTGCGAATGTGGATGCGACTGCGCCTGTGGATGTGGATGCGACTGTGGATGCGGATGCGGCTGCGGCGCGGGGTTGGACCCCGTAGACGCGGACGTGGATACGGATATGGACAGCGACACTGGCATCGGCGCAGCCACGGGTGGGGCAGGCGTGGGGTTGTGGTTTGAGATGCTCGGGCTCGTGGTGGGCGTCAGCTCGTACGGGGAGTGGATCGGCGGGGGCTGCTGCTGTTGTTGCTGGGGATGTTGCTGCTGCTGCTGCTGCTGGGGATGTTGAGCGTGCTGGGGCTGGGGCTGGGGATGTGGTTGTTGTTGGTGTTGCGGATGCTGGGCCTGGGGGTGCTGTGGATGGTGGGGATGTTGCGGGTGTTGGTGCTGGTGTTGGTGTTGCGGGTGAGGATGAGGGTGCGGTTGTGGTTGTTGCTGGGGGTGCTGCTGCTGCTGCTGGTGATGTTGTGGGTGCTGGGGGTGCTGTTGTGGGTACTGATGCTGTGGGTGCGCGTGCTGGGGCTGCGACTGGGGCTGGTGTTGCGCGTACTGGGGGTGTTGCGGCGGGCCCTGCTGCTGCTGGTGCTGCTGCTGGGGATGCTGCATGTGTTGTGAATATTGCGCATGCTGCGGCTGCCCTGGGCCCTGCTGGTGCGGCGCACGGTGATGCTGCTGCTGCTGTTGTTGTTGTTGTTGTTGTTGCGCCTGCTGCTGCTGCAGTTGGTCAGGATGCACCAAATACCCCCGATGCATCATCACCGTCGCGCCTGCGCCTGCGCCCGCACCTGCACTCCCCGCCCCGGTAGCTGGATGCGGCGCGCCATACCGCGGCGGCACCTGTTGGCCCTGGCCAGACGCTGCATACTGGCTCTGGCTCTGGCCTGGATTTTGCAGTGGCTGGCTCCACGGATCCCCGCCTGTACTGGTACCTGCACCTGCACTTGTACTTGCGCCTGCGCTCGACCACTGTGGGGGGCCCGGAGCTGGCGCAGGAGCGTACCCCGGCGGCGGGGCGCCGTACGCTGGCTGGTTTTGCTGTGGGTGGTGGGGATGTTGACGCTGGTGCTGGTGTTGCTGCGGCTGGGGCTGTTGCGTGTGGTAGTGCGCGTGTGTGGGCGGTGGGGGCTGTGGTTGTGGAGCGGGGGCGTACGCTGGCGGGGAAGTCGACGCAGGGGGCGGCGGGGGCGCGTGACGCATGTTGCGCGCGGGCGGGGCGGCATCGTATGGCGACTGGGGCTGCGAGTGCGAGTGCGACGGAGGAGGGGGTGCGTGCGAGTACGCGGACGTGTTGTAGTCGTAGTGGGTCGGGGGCTGGTGGTGCGGGTGCGCCGTGTGTGCATGGGGGTGTGGCTGCGCGTGCGTGGGGGGCTGGTGCTGGTGCGAGGGGTGCGCCGAGTGTGAATGCGACTGCGACTGCGACTGCGAGTGTGGGTAGATGTAGCGTCCGTCAGATGCCATTATAGGACTGCTGCCGTAAGTAGCGGATTTTTGGGAGATCTGAGCGAAGAACAAGGTTCCAAGTTAGCTGATGTATGGAAAATGCACGCATGAAACGCGAGGGAGACTGCTGATAACCAACAATGGCCGGCCACTGGAGATATCAGCGCGACGAGCGCGGGCTGATCGAGCGGCATTAAGACTGAGATCTGCCTTCTCCTATGCCATACAGGACACTACAGCTGGGAGTGCCCAGGGCCCTGAAGGGCTCGCAGCGTTCGCTGACCCACGGTGCGATTGGGTCTATGTTGGGCTTGTCAAAGTCAAAGTCACAGCGACATGAATGATGACGAGAAGAAGCAGCCGCGTACAAGGGTCGCGCGACTCCCTGGCGCTGATGCACTCGGAACCGCGCACTGGCAGACGAAGAGAAGGAGAAGCTCACCGTGTGGATGTGATGTAGGGCTCGCTAGACGTCCATGAAGCAGAGTGCACTGTCACTGTTGTGGGGTAAGCAGCAAGCCAGCCTGAGGAGCAGGGATTACGAGGCTCACGACGGCGAGGGCGACGAGGACGACACGTATGACAACGAGCAGGTGGCAGGGAAGGAGTGGACGGGGGCAGGAGTCAACGTTGACTAGAATGTATCGCGGGCCGTCTTCAAGTACTGATTTTTTCAACAACCGTCAACATCAGGCACGCATTCACTGCTCGCGGGTAACCATTCAATTCAATTCAATTCAATTCAATTCAATTCAATTCAATTCAATTCAATTCAATTCAATTCAATTCACTATTCTAATCTCTCCCAGATCCCACTCTATCATTCGTATCTGTGCACATCCCTGCATCTTCACAGGTCATAATAGACTTTGCCTTTGCTGCCACTCTTCTCATACAAATCTCGACTCCCCACTTCCTTGAAAGTCGACTCCACTGGCTGCCGTGCATTGCACCACCCCCAATGGTCTTCTCGGAGTCGCAAGGCCCCTCGCCCCTACGCCACGCCTCGTACTCTCCCAAGAAGCATGGGCGCCTGGGCCACCAGATCCACAGCCGAATGAACTGATGGGGGGCACGATCTCAATCGAAAGCAGAGGTCTGCCACTCGTTGTGCCGCACAGCGAGCAAATCCGGCATTCCACTCTCCTTTTTCAGCATCTGTGAGGCCACGCCCAGTGTGAAATACTCGCCGCAACTCGAGCTGCCGGGCACCCATCAGTCGGTGCACACTTTCACAGAATACATTTTTACGCGCCCGGGCGCGGCGCAAATTTAAATGGGTTTTTGGGAGCTACTTTTGTCGGACATGCGTAGATCGCAAACAAAAATAACTTGTCAGTTAGCACATACAATAAAGACCCTCCACTGCTTGTGCTCGCTTCAAGGTTTATGCACCGATATCGATAGTCCCCAGCACAGACCCCAAAAAAACCTGGCATCCGCATCCGAAGAACGTCCATGTTAATTCGAACTTCGTCCTAACGCGGCCAGTGCGCAGATCATTAATTGAGCCTCATCCATGTGCATTCATCTATCGACACCCACACCTCGAGTTGCCGGGCACCCATCGGTGCACGACCTGCCCATGAATACACCTCAATACATTTATTACGCGCCCGAGCGCGGCACAAATGGGTTTGTGGTACCTGCTTCTGTCATACATGTACATGCTTATGTAGATCGCGGGAATAGCTTGTCAGCCGGCATATAAAATTTAATAAAAACCCTCCACAGCTTCGTCAACCAATCGTCCTCCGTTAAGGTTTACGCACTGATACTAGATAGTCCCTAGCGCAGACCCCAGAAAACCCCGCGTCCGAGCGTCCATGTTAGTCCTATCGCTGCACAATGATAGTCCTGTCATTCATGTGAACTACGTCACGCCGAACCAGTCATATTATTCACACTTGAAGCGCGCGCAAGTGTCTGGCACGGACTTGGTGCAGTTCGAGTCTCCACGGTCGTCATATCTCATATCGCTGCGCGGCATAGACAATTAATTCTCATTCATGTAAACTGCGTCATATGATCATATATATATATATTATACCAAACCACACATTCATATGCATGTGGCATTTCACCCCGGGCCACTGGCATATATACCCACACGCATTCCAACGTTTAACCGCGCGCAGGGCTCTGGAACAAAATTAATACAATAATACAGTAATACAGTAATATTAATTAATCTAGTACCCGAGTCTCCACATTCGCCATATCTTTGCAGCTCAAGTCGACAGTTGGCCATTTCCATTTCCACAAAACGACTATATATTAATAACATATAATACACCTCGTACAACTCGTATCTACATCCTTAAGACCGACTCTCCGACTCGTATCGCGATATGAGCTCTTTGTATCAGGGGAGCCACTAATGTCCGTCCTAATCAATTACAATTTACAACCAGCCGAAGCGGCGCGATGGCACGTCTTGCAGCATGCAGCATAGATATATTTACTACACAGCGCGCGACGCCACCGCGAAAACAACAGAGTCTCGACCCACGTGAACCAGCCCATAGTCATATTGTATACACACACTACGACTTACCACAGGAACAAGAACCAGCTTGCAAGCCAGGCCCCAAACAAAGAAAGACCGTGCAAAATCCATTCATCCACACAAAAATCCTATCACAATCCACTAATCCTAGATCCCCCACCCGCGACCCAAGTCCCCCAAAATCAAATCATCCATACCCATCTCCCCTCCTCCCCCTCTCCCTCCCATCGCCCCTCCTCCCAGCACCCCCCTCGAGCACACCCGCATCCCCAAGTCCCCCAACACCCACCCCCTCCTCCTCCTCATCACTATACTCCCCCTCCCCCTCATCCCTCTCCCTCGCGCCCCTCAAAACACTACTCCCCCTCGCAGCAGCAGCCGCCCGCTCCCTCGCCCTTCTCCGCCGCCTCAATATCTTCTTCCGGCCCCGCACAGCGCGGCGGTACCCCGCCTCCTCCCCATAAAACAGCGCATACTCGCAGAACGCGCAGATCCACTCGTCTTCGGGGTGCGTCAGCGGCACACCCCCGCCCTCCCCGTCCACACCCACACCTTTACCCCCGGCACCCAAACCAGCACCAGCACCAGCACCCGCAGCCCGCCCCCCGCGCATCCTCCGCGGCGCGATCTCCGCACCCAAGAACCGCAGCGGCGCGTCCGCCCCCACCCCAGCAGCAGTGCGCGCCGGAGCGGAATGCGGCAGCCGCGACGGGACGTAGTTGCGCAGATGGTGCGGGTTCGACGCGTTCGCGAGCGCACTGCGTTTCTTCTTCTTCCCCGTCTTCGCATTTCCATTGCCATTTCCGTTCCCATTGCCATTTCCATTTCCATTTCCATTTCCATTTCCATTTCCATTTCCCATTCCGAGATTCACGTTCGCGCTCACATTCCCCCCAGCACCAGCACCCGCACCTCTTCCAGACACCGCGCCCGCACCACCCCCAGAAAGCGGGTTCGTCACCACCAGCCCCGTCGCAGGGTCCAGAAACTCCGCCGGCGCGTCGCCCGGGAGCTGCTGCTGCCCCTGCCCCGGCTGCGCACGCGCCTTGGTCCTGCGCGCGCCCTTCCCATTCTTCGTACTTGTATTCGCGTTGGTATTGGGGTGGGCGAGACGCGAGGCGGCCTTTGCCGCGCGGGCCGCTTTGGCTGCCTGTCGTGCGAGCTCGGCCTCGAACCGCTTGCGCAGGGCGGCGACTTCGGCTTTGGTGGCGACGAGGCGGGCTGCGGCTGGGTGTGAGACGAGAGGAAGAGAGGAAGAAGAGAGTTGGGTTAGCTTTCGTTCATGTATTTTGGAGAACGGAACGGAACGGAGAGATGAACGAAGATCAAGATCGTGGCCGAAACATGGTGCACGTATCGAAAAATCGAACAAGAACAACAAAAAACAAGACGAAAAAAAAAATGACTCACTCTCACTCTCACAAACGAACGCAAACTCCTGCAAAAGCGGGAACGGCGCCTGGTCCGGATGGCGCGGCACGCGCCTCGCCGCGCGCTGCATCCTCACGCCCTTCCGCCTCGACAGCCTCACCCTCTTCGCACCCACCACACCCCCCGCCCCAACCCCATTTCCCTTCCCGAGCACATCACCCGCCCCTGTCCCGGTCCCGGGCGCCCCAAACCTCACCGCGCCCAGCGCCTGCTCCAGCACGAACCCATCCTGTCCCGGTCCTGATCCCGGTTCTGCCCCTTCTCCAACACCAGCTCCACCCCCGGCACCAGCAGCACCCGCAGTAGACCCAAGCGCCCCAAGGACAGCCGCGAGCTGCCGCTTGCGGCTGCGCAGCAGCTCCTTGTGCGCGAGCCCCGCGAGAGTGACGGCGCGCAGCTTGCTCGGGCGGCGGCGGGCGCAGCGCAGTGCCGCAGACGAGGCGTGCGGGAGCGCAGGTGTCTGTGACTGTGACTGTGCCGCCGTGGGTACGGGTCCAGGTCCGGATCCAGGCGACGGGTGAGCGGCGCTGTTTAGGCTGCGGTCGGCGTCTCCGGCAGCCGGCAGCGCAAACACAGTATGGCTTTGGGCGTTGTGCGCACCGTCACTGTCGCCGGTGGTAGTGGTGGTGCTGGGCGTGTGTGAGGGGTACGCAGCGTAATGTCCGTGTGCCTGCCCATGTGCGGTGGCGCTAACGGGCACTTTCCGCTTCTTCGTGTTGCCCGGCTGCACACTGCGCCCGCCGTACTCGGCATCATCTTCGTCCCGCGTATCTTCATCCTCTTCGTCGTCCGGTCTACGTCCACCATTCCCATTCCCACTCCCGTTGCCATTACTATTTCCGTGCCCACCGGTATTTGTATTCACATTTCCAACGCCTTGCGCACCAGACATGCCAAACGCACCAAGGCCCGCAAACAAGTTCGGGGGCGGATACTCCAGCCCCCCACTCGCAGTCCCAGTCGCAGTCCCACCCGCATGTCCCTGCAACAGCGGCAAATAATACGCCTGGAGCGCCATGCGCGCACTGAGCGCCTCCGCATGCGCCAGGAGCTCCGCATCGCCCGCGTCCGGGCCCGGCGGGGGCAGGTGGGCGACGGAGGAGAGCGTGCTGGAGAGCGAGGACAGGGAGGAGGATAAGGAGGAGTGCACTAGGTCGAGTGCGGCGGTGAAGCTTGCGCCGAGGTCGAGGTCGGCGTCGATGCCGATCCCCGTACCTGGGGCGGGGCTGGCGGTGTCCGCCGGGGCGAGCGCGCCGAGGTGCTGCTGCGCGCGTGCGAGGGCGGTCGTGTACTGCGCGAGCGCTAGTGCATTTGCTGTGGCTGCAATACTGTTACTGCTATTGGTGGTGCTATTATGATCGTGCGGGTTATGTGTGTGTGGCTCAAACGCAGCGGGGTGCTCGGGGCCGGGGTCGTGCATGGAGCCTGTGCGGCGGCGTTTGGGGAGCGGTTTGACTCGGCGGAGAGCGGGGAACTCGGGGACGTCGAACAGCGGGGACTGGGGCGGGGAGAGCGGGGGCGACTGGGATGCCCCGCGATGGTAGAGCGCCATGGTGCGCTCGGTCGTTCTGCTCGGTTTTGGGGTCCGTTTGAAATTTGAAATTTGTATATATGTGTGGTTTCCGGTGGCAGAGTGGGATGAAAGAAAGAAGAAGGGCCAGGATAGAGGTAGAGTTGGTTGTGAAGGTGATGTGGCGATGACACGACGGCAATCCGACAGCAGGAAATTGCAACAGTTGTACAGTAGCAAACGACAAAAAAACGACAGGACACCCGGTCAGCTCACAGCCAGGACCAACAGCAGACCCGACTTGCCTTGGCCAGCGTCCAGCGACGTTGTCTTGACTACTGCGATACTCTGTGCTTATCGATGGCACCAAACGGGTGCGAGCCCTCTCTGCAGGCGGGCTCTCTTTTCTTGTATGACTGATCTTCAGCGTGTTCGTTTCCTGTACAGCGAGTGTCTGTAGCAGAGTGGCGAGGTTCGGGAAGAGGAAGGGAGAAACAAAGGCGAGATGACTGTGTGTCCCTGGAACAAATTACCAAGCGGCACAGGCAGGCGGAAAATCCGTGCGGCCCTGGTTTCGATCCCTGATCAACTCAATTGCAACTTGTGGCCACACTCCCCTCACTTCGCCGCTCGCCGCGTCCTCCACCATCTGTCCCCTCGGACTGTATTGTAAGTAGCATGTGTATACACCAACCTCCTGGACAGGACACGAGACCCAATGATACATCGATACCATCTCGATTCTCACAAGGGGTGAAATTTAAATGTAGATAAATATCACCCCTCGCGCTCAATTCAGCCACAAAGGCTCGCCAAGTCCCACTCATTCACGGAACAGGGAGCGGATATTAAATTTAATCCACATCGATCTGCGGCAGCTGCAAGTGCAGTCTGCTTCACCTGGGCTTATAATTAGCCATGGGCATCTGGCCCTTGCTTACACTCACCATCACTGTGCCAAGAACTCGCATTGCGGCACAACAGACGTGGGTGCTGCATCAGAACAGTAAAAAATATTGCATAGTGTGCATACGTATACGACTAGTACTATCGGACAAGGACCAGTAGCTGCAAGGGGCGTATGTATAACGAGGGTCTGCAGTCTGCAGTCTGCATGAAGGTAGGAAGCATATGAGGAACACAGAACACACAAATGTGAAAAGAAGGGGGTCAAGGTGAACGTGAATGTGAAAAGTGACACGGGAAGATATGGGGTCGGAAAGTAAACAGGCACATAAAAGTAGTAAAAAAAAAAAAAGGTAACAGGCCAAACAGAAAGAAAGAAGAAAAAATACTCGAGGGACCTAAGATACAGACAGACAAGATATGCGATGTAATGTGCGGGTGCAGGATTGTATGCTTGCGGGGAATGCAGGATGCAGGATGCGAAATGCGATGCTCTCAAAACATAAAGGACGGGCAGGGGATGGGCAGATTGTCTCGTGTCGTGCGTGGGGCGTTCACGCTCTAGGAGTGATGGAAGTAGCAAGCACACGGTGTGTCGGTGTCGGAGGCAGGGGGCAGGGGGGGTATCAGTCCAGCGCAATACATATGGCGGGCGTCTGGGGGCGGGGGTATCGGTGTGGTGGGGTGTATCGCGGCACGGCACGGCGTGCAGTTTTTGGCAGTGGTAGGTGTCGTGGCGGGGTCCGAAGGACTGATGGGTGTAGGGCGGGGTGGTTGGCCTGCGCCGACGGGTGGATGTGTGTGTGTGTGTGTGCGTGCGTGTGCGTGGGCGCCTGTCTAATACTGGTATACGTATGCTAGTAACGTTCATCGGGGCGTGACGGATCGGACAGTGGAATTAAGTGGTGGGAGGCGGTAGGGGGGCCAGAGCACGCCCTGATTATGAAAGCGATGCAAGGATGGTGGAGTATAAGATGTATGAGGGGATGTCATGACGAGACGAGACAAAACAGGGGGGGTCATTAAGAGCGGCGCATGAGACAGTAAATCGTTCGTGTCATCTAGGTAGGTCGGGTTCGAGTATAAATGAGATCAGTGAATGGGAGCCGGAAGGGAAACGGGAGTCTGCTAAAGAAGGACAGGGTGGTGACAATGGGTGTAAAAAGGCCAGCACGAGCAAGCGGGTCAAATCGGGGTCCGTGTTTTTCAGGATTTATGGTTTCTGGGCAAGGGCAGGGCAGGGGACAACATAGCATGACGGGACGAGAAGGACGGATCAGGAGACGGTTCACCACCAGCTCTGGGGGCCTCCGCCTCCTCCGCCACCATAGCCTCCATTCCCATATCCACCTCCGCCAGCACCTCCTCCATTCCAGCCGCCCATACCACCACTCTTCATGCCTCCTCCACTGCTGCCGTATCCTCCTCCACCGCCACCGCCGCCGCCACCAGACCTGTAGTCCCTGCCGCCCATGCTACCACGGCTTCCACCGCGCCCGCCACGGCCTCCGCCGCGACCACGGTATCCTCCGCCGCCGCCAAACGACGCCTCGTGTGCGACCGTCTCAAGCCACTGCGGGATCTCCTGGTTCGCCTCGCGCAGCAGCTCCACAAGCTCGCGCACGATATTGCGGTTCCCGCGGTTGAAGAACGCAGTGCTGACACCCGTGTTGCCCGCACGCCCGGTACGGCCGATACGGTGCACGTAGTCGTCGATGTCGGACGGCAGGTCGTAGTTCACGACGTGCGTGACGTTGGGGATGTCGAGACCGCGGGCGGCGACGGCGGTGGCGACGAGGATGGGGGTGCGCCCCGTGCGGAAGGTCTGCAGCGCCATCTCACGCTCGCGCTGCGTGCGGTCGCCGTGGATGCTGGTAGCGGGGAGGTTGTTGCCCATGAGGAAGTCGCTGAGCATGTCAGCCATGCGCTTCGTCTCGACGAACACGAGCGTTAGGCCGAGGTTGTCCGGGCCCTGGCTGGCGAGGATGTCAAGCAGCACACTGCGCTTGTCCCCGTCCTCGACGTACTCGATCTTCTGCGTGATGTTCTCGCTGGTGGAGCCGACGCGACCAACTGAGAGGAAGATATAGTCCTTGAGGAAATCCTTGGCGAGCATCTGGATGTCGCGGGGGAAGGTGGCGCTGAACATGAGCGTCTGGCGGCTGGCAGTTCCAGGCATGTCCTCGCCCTGTACGATGCGGCGAATCTGGGGCTCGAAACCCATGTCCAACATGCGGTCGGCCTCGTCGAGTACAAGGTACTGGATGTTGGCAAGGCTGATGCGACCGCGCTCGATCAGATCAACGAGACGACCCGGGGTGGCAGTGAGCAGGTCGCAACCACGCTCGATCTGGCGGAGTTGCTGATTAATGTCTGCACCGCCATAGACGACCGCAGGGCGGACCCAGGAGCGGTAGGCAAACTTGCGAGCTTCATCGTGGATCTGAGAGACAAGTTCACGGGTGGGGGCAAGAATAAGCGCAGTGGGGTAGGCTTTGCGGGAACGAGAGTAGTTGGAGTTGGGCGTCTCTGGGGGAGAACGCGGGCCTTGAGTGAAGGAGGCAGACAGAATGGGGAAAAGGAAGCCTCCTGTCTTTCCGGAGCCGGTCTGCGGAGTGATGAGTCAACTGTTTTGATGATGCAAATATCAATGACATACCTGAGCGCAGGCCATCAAATCCCTGCCTCCAGCCACGATAGGGATGGAGTACTTTTGAACAGGAGTGGGAGTGGTGTACATGGCATAGCCGATGTTTTCCAAAAGAACAGGGTCCAGAGGGGGGCTGGTGAACGACAGGACGGGCTCGGGGACGCCAGCCCCAGTCGCCTCGACGGGGATATCGTCATACTTTTCGAAATTGATGCCAGTGTGTTGCTTGGAGGGGTCCGCAGCGTCGCCAAAGAGTTCCTTCTCGGTGCGCATGCTGCGACTGCCGACGATGTGCTTGCCATCTTTCCAAGTACCGTACCCGAAGGTGTCGCGGGGCGCCGACTCGCGCTGTGCAGACGCGCCCCAGTTGGAAGGGCCAGTCGAGCTGCCCCAGCCGCCGCCGCTGGCAACGCGAGGTGAACTGCTGGTGAATGCACCGCGACCACGGTCGTAGCCACCCCCGTAGCCAGTGCGGGCGGGTGGTGGAGTGGCAGTGCGGGAATCAGCCCAGCCGTTTCTACAAGACATAGCGTGAACATTGTTGTTTAGACAGGAAAGCCCATTTTCTCACCCGTTGCCGTTGGAAGGAGGAGCAGCCCGCTGCGCATTCCTCATGTGGGGAGGAACATAAGCAGATTTGTTGAGACCGAGAGAGGCTACATTGTGAGTTCAATGAGCAAAGCCGGGAAAAAATCGAGCAGCGCTGGCAAAACTGACCGAATTGACCCTCGATACCCGTGGAACCGTTTACAAGACCATTTGTCATATTAGTGTCAGAAGAACTAAAAACCAGAGTCGTCGTAGGGTTTTGTTTTTATGGGACTTTTCGTGTGGTGAAAAGAAGAAAGGAAAGGGTGATCTAAGGATGATGGGGGTTGTTGATCAAAGAGACGTTGCCTGCAAGAAAAAAAACTAGCGAGCTCCATGCACCTGCTTACTCAGCTCCCGACTTTGCGCACGATCACGCCCACTGTGGCGTCCACGCACCTTCCCCGATGCGTATTTCTGTGGTCCATCGCTGACAGATCGATCACTTCCTTCCTCTTTGTCTTACGTCCAATCTCATCCACCAGGTCTTCATATCATGATAAATAGATAAGCACTGCCTCGCGGCCATCCTACGTTGACCACACCTGGAAGCTATCTCTAACTTTGGCGCTATCATCTCATTCCAAAATGCTAAAATGTAGCTTGCGATGGAAACCACAGGCACTAATCCATCTCTTCTATGATCAGGCGGATAAACCTTGGAACTCTCTGTCTTCTGTGAAAATGCTTATCTTCATCGTTATCCTGCGTTCTAGAGAACCAGCTCGAACTTGATTGTTATTACCGTGCGTTGAAAGTTGGAACATGAACCCAATCCCGCCCTTGGAAATACATATTTAAACTGTCACTGCATATCAGCATCCTTATAAACGTCGATTCGACTTGACTCATTAACTTTCTGTACCGACCACAAAATTAATCAATCTCCGAAGATTGCGGACTCGGCCCTATTGGAAAACTTCCTAACTTTTTTGTTGTCGTAATAGCCACATGTTACTCCACTAATGCTCTACGAAGTTTTTTTTTGCTCTATCGTAGACCAAGTACTTAATTACCTAGAGCAGAGAAGTGCACACTTTCACCCGTCAAAATAAAATAAAGTCTACTAGTCTATCTATCGCCCACCAATTCAAGGGGGCCAGCCTTCATCCAAAAACATCAAATAAGAGAAACAATAGCCCACCGCGAGGGTCGAACTCGCAGCCTTCAGATGCCACACCGTGCCTAGGTACATAAGAGTCTGACGCTCTATCCGATTGAGCTAGGCGGGCATTATGTGGCGTATTCTGGTGATTATATGCACTTAGTCCCGATGCCGTGGCGCTCACACTGTCTACTTACCGATAGGCTCCCAATCGCAATGTTAATACGAAAACTTTTATGATTACTAGAATGCTCTCCAATAGTGCTCAAAACTGATATTTCTATACCCAAGCCAACTATAATTGATTGTAATGACTCTGAGAGCAGATACTAAAACCTTCAGATATATTCCCCCGATGGCCTTTCAAAGAAAAATATCTGGAGTACTTTGAATCCGTCCATTTCTGCTGTGATGTTCCTAAACGAGGAATCCTGCAAACTGTTCAACTTGTACCTGAAATCCCAAATTTTTTGAAAAGGAATAATAAAAAAACCTGAAGCGGCCCACTAGCATTTTCAAACACTTAATTATAGAGTATGAACAAAAAATATAAGGAGCCTTGTCTAATCACAAGCCCACCGCGAGGGTCGAACTCGCAGCCTTCAGATGCCTAGGCCGTAAAAGTCTGACGCTCTGGCCGATTGAGCTAGGCGGGCCGTAGCTTCCTTATTGCGCTTTTCATAAATAATGGCACTTTTGAAAGAAAAAGAATCAAGGT
Organism: Sphagnurus paluster; assembly: GCA_018282025.1. NCBI lineage: Eukaryota > Fungi > Basidiomycota > Agaricomycetes > Agaricales > Lyophyllaceae > Sphagnurus > Sphagnurus paluster. Next base: position 28,380 of record JABCKI010000060.1, on the reverse strand, counting down.
ACATCACGGTACGTCACCCTGTGGAGCGCCCTTGTGGAGAGCAACCTCGCTGCAACCCTGCTGTCTTTAGTATTCTTATTTTTAGGAGTGACATTATATAGGAAAAGCGCAATAATTGTTAGCCTTTCCCATGTCGTATCGACGGTGTATGATCTCCTATAAAAAGTTTAACAGTATTTCGTTGTAGCCCACCGCGAGGGTCGAACTCGCAGCCTTCAGATACATCTGCCTAGTTAAGAGTCTGACGCTCTATCCGATTGAGCTAGGCGGGCGTTGTACGCTTTCGCGCTATTTCTCTCCCCGATTCATATCACAAACCTCATGCTCGCTAAGTGTGCACTCCGTTCAAGTTCCAGCCACACCCTATACGCCACCACGCTGCTACGCTATGGGATACGAACCGGCTCGGCCTGCTTTGTTGGGTTCTAAGAAGTACCGCCTCTGGGGATCAGAATCACCTAGTGATGCCTGCACACTCCCGCGAACGTTCAACTGGTCCCACCCGGGCACCGGGTACACGTGCTTGAGCAATGATATCTCCGAAGCGACAAAGAAGCAAAGACCATCGAGCCGGAGCCACAAATAGAGTGTACATATATCGCAATGATGAAAAGTGCCAGCTGCTGGGAAGGAGGGATCCAGTCGAAGTGAGATCAAGCTCCGAAAGAATAAACAGCCTGTTGGGGGCATCGGCGCATGCAATTATTATCGATCTAAGGAAATCACAACCGTCACCAGATTCCTTGAGAAAGGAGGGAATCCTGGGACCTACGCGTCACAGCTCCACCTGACCTCAACGAGGGCTGATCATCGGACGGTTGAAATTCCAGGACAATTTTTCAGATAGATTCGGGGACCACTGATGATACATGCCATTGGCGCCACTTGGAAACTTGAGATATAGAGTAAATCTCACGAAGTTTTTTTTTCGCGGCCCGAAGCAGAACCATTTGAACAAGGCTTCATAAGTATTAGGAACATGAATAAAATCCGATATATCTTGTGAATGTCATTGCACTCGGATACACCGGTCCTAATGTACATTTTCGTGCCTAGTGCTGAAGCTGAAGGCAGCTGAGGTTGAGACGGCACCACGCCATCCCGAGTGGCGGTCATATGGCTAAAGATCTTACACTGACAGAGGTATGCACCTGATTCCAGCGTGCCACCACACAAGTCACATGAACGACCTTCAATCATTCAATGGGTGGGCGCCATGAGTGTCATAGAGCATCATACTGACGTTATGCAGGCCGCTATACAGTGTATTTTTGGACTTGCATAGGCGATCCTCATGGGCTAAAGAAGTGCCTTTATGGAGAAATAAATAACAAGGGAAGAATCAAGATCAGCAAAAAGCTTAGCAGAGGCCCGAGGGACTGAGCCGATGTGAGGAAAGGAAGCAATTATCGTGGACAACGCTAAAATAAGTTCAATTGAGTGTTCAACGTTCAACCCCGAGGGCCGAGCGAGCGACATACGTCTTATTTCGATTATCAGCTGAGGTGCTGAGAAAATAGATCTAATCTTGTGCACAATGGTTGCTGTGGGCGACCTAGATTTAAGGATGCGAGTAGGAGCATAAAATTTTGTTCGTGCACTTGTTTTGCAAACATGGAGCAAGAAGTCATGAGGGGCCATGGACAATTCGGATAAATCGCAGGTAGATATACAACCACATGGCACAATAAATGGGGCCATCATCCTCGTCTAATTTTTCCATCTATCATGATAATGGTTAGTATCGAAGTTCATGCCCACAGAAAAGAGCAAACACTCACATCTTAACTGTACGGTCGCGTCCGCCGCTAACAAGCTTATCTGCCACAAAATCAACACAATAAACCTCATCTGTATGTCCAGGAAGATCCGTCTTGATCTTGTATGTCTTCAGGTCCCAAATCTGCACTCCAACATCAGCAAAAGGCCAAGAATAAAACCAAAAGGAATTGAAAACTGCTTACCTTCAACGTGCTATCCTTACTCGCACTAACTAACAGCCGGCCATCTGCACTCCATGCGAGCCGATATACAGCTCCCACATGCCCTCGCAGAGTGGCAACAAACTTTCCCGTGCGGCCCTCCCACACACGTACGCTGCCGTCCCATCCAGCGGACGCAGCCCACCGCCCGTCTGGCGAAAACGCAACGTGCGACACCTGGCGCTGGTGCCCTGTAAGGCGCGCGATAGGCTTCTGCGAGGCGCCCGCACCAGCGCCACTGAATGGCCGCCATAGGAATAGCGTGTGGTCATCAGAACCAGAGATGAGTAGCTCAGGTGTCGTCCGCAAGAGGGTATCATACCGCGCTTGCGCTAACTGTTGTGCTGCAGCGACATGAGACGTAAGACGAGGACTAGGAGTATACGCGACGTACCATGCTCGTCTGACGTGGGCTTCTTACCAGTATGATCAAAAGGCCCTGTACGAAGGACAAAGTCGGTGTTGAGTGCAAGTGTCGTGACCCAGTGAGCATGGTCTTTTAATGTGTGCATCGGACGCCCCTGGTTCAGCTGAAGGTCAACACTAGTAGACGAAAAAACATGTCGCGTACCGTCTCTGCGTCCCATATCCGCACAGTGCGGTCGCTACTTGCGGTGTAAAGAACACCCTTGGGCCCGCCTGCTCCACCCCATTTGACGACATTAACGCTGGCGGAATGCCCTCCTAGCGTGAACTCCGTTTTTCGTGTGAGGCTCGACCATACGCGAACAGTACCATCTTTTGAAGACGATGCTACCCGTGGTGACGAAGGATTTCTAACATTGGAGTTATAGGCTGATGAAGATTTGACGTTTGGGGCAGCTCACATGTGTATAGGTTCCCAAGAGAGAGATGTAATCCACTTCGTATGACCTTTCATCGCTTCGCCAATAGCTTTCCCAGTTTTAGGGTCCCACAGTCGCACATGTCCATCATGTCCGCCTGTGGCGAGTTTTCGCTCCATAGCCTCCCACTCGACGCAAAGAACCCATCCGACGTGACCTGTAAGAACGTGTGATGGCGTTTCCGTGTTGAGGTCCCACAACCGCGCTGCAGTATCCCCGGAGCCCGTCGCTAATAGATTACCAGTCGGTGAAAACGACGCGCAGAGAATTGGGGAGGTGTGGCCTGAATATAATTGTTTAATGGCGACCCCAATCTGAGGTGAGATACAACACACCTGATAATGTTGAAGAACATCTAGTTGCGGGTCGTACGCGGAAGACACTCTGGGGGGAACAATAGACGACAAACACATCTTCCGGGCTGAATATATCAGATTTGTGGTTTAAAACGTCCGCTTCAAGTGATTTTTGGATGACGATGCGCGTCGGGGCACCTGGTTTTGTATCTGGGCCTTCGGGAAGTGCGACATGGAATGAGAACGGAACAGGATCTTCGTTCTATACATTTCGTCAATCTTGAACGACTAAAAAGATTCACTGCGTACTTCTTCAGATAACTTGTTCAACAGCACTTCCAGACCCTCCCTCGTCGTATTCGCAGGCAAATTAATCGCGGGTGCGAGAGATCGGCCATCTTCTTCGCTGACGAATTGGACGACAATGTTCGGGGAAGGTACGGGCTGTTCTGGCTCTGGCTCTGGGACACCGTGGTATGTTTTCAACCGCTTCGGGGGTGGAAGTCGAGTAGCCATGCTGATTAACAGGTAGTTGTATCGCCCAGATTTGATAAAAAATGTGTATGGTGTCACCTGACCTGTCTTTGTCAGACACGCGTGGGTCGCGCATCCCCAAAAACAGAAATACGCTGACCATACATTAACGCCATGATCTACTGGGCTCTGTCATGCAGCCCAAATCCTTCCTCCTCCTTCACATCGCACTCCTACCGTTGTATATAAGCTTAGCGCTCTACCTGAACCTGCTCCCCACTTCTCTGCAAGAAAATCTGTCTTCACTACAGCGAGTCGCAAAGGCTAACCTTCTCAGACAATACCTGTCTTCCTTGGCTTCCACCGTCCCATCTTCTCCGACTTCATCTACTTCATCATCTACTGAAAACATGACATCCTTGAAGTTTGTTCCACGCCGCAGCGAGGAGCGTGGCAACGCTGACCATGGCTGGCTCAAGACCTTCCACACGTTCTCGTTTGCAATGTGCGTTTTTTGGATTGATTATAACCCTTGAAATATCTGATCGACCGTCTTCCAGGTACCAGGATCACAAACACGAACAGTTTGGGCCACTCCGTGTAATAAACGAAGATCGGGTTGCACCGCGCACCGGCTTTGGGACCCACTCACACCGCGAATTCGAGATCTTCTCGTACGTTGTGTCAGGCGAGCTCGAGCAGTACGTTCTCCTCCATCACTTGCACAGATCTGGATCACCTAACGCCCGCCTGCATCCAGTAAAGACTCCATGGGCAATACTGAAGTGCTCAAACGCGGAGCACTCCAGCTTACCTCCGCAGGCACTGGAATTTCCCACTCCGAAAAGGCGCACGGCTCCGCGCAGGTCCACTTCCTGCAAATCTGGTCGCTGCCGCACACCCCGCGTCTGACACCCAAGTACTTCACGCGGGAATTCACCGACGCCCAGAAACTCAACACATGGGTACCTGTTGTCGCGCCCGTCGGCAGCCCTGGTGTTTTTGACTCGCGAGAAGGCAAGGGCCCGGCGCCGGTGCAGAGTGCCTTGACGCTCTACGCAACGCTCGCAGAAAGCGGCAAGCGCTTGGAGCAGCCGCTGAAAGGCCGAAAGGGATATGTGCATGTTGTACAGACCAGCGGGTTCAATATGGGCAAGGCAACGGGTGCCACGGTGAGAATTGGGGGCACGAAAACCTCGGAGGAACTTGAGTTGAAGGAGGGTGACGGGGCTTATATTACGCTTGGGAATGGAGGCGCGACGTTCGTGTTGGAGAACGTTGGGGATAAGACGGCTGAGGTGCTGTTGTTTGATCTGGAATAAAATGCTATGTTGTTTGTTGGTTTATCTGAGGGTCAACTGAGATTAAGACTCCCCCGGAGTATTCGGGGAGGTGGGCAAATGTATTTTAAGCCGTCTTTCATACACGATTCTGGCGTCAGCTCAAAGTTTCAAATTTTTTTAAAAAAAGCTATGGGTTAAGCGTTACCGCATGGTCGCTGGAAAACATAATATCTGGCCCATGTTTACTGATCTCAGCTAAATTGCGTCTGCCGCGAGGTGCTTACAAGTATCAGAGTCATGTAGATTTAATTATAGCCACTGTGCAGAAATTAAAGTTGCTTAAAACCCGTAGATGCCGTAGGTCACCTGTGTACGTGAAATTAACAGTGTGGGGAATCCGGAGCCGGCGACACACTGCATCGCAGCTCGCTGAATCTTGCCATTTTTAGTTTGCCTGACGTCCACTATTTTTATGCTCAAAGCCTGAGAGATCTACTCTCACAAGGTAATATGATAAATGCCATCTGCGACTGTGTGTCAAATTTCCCAGGTTATCTAGATCGATACACCGGCGATATTAAAGCACACATCTCCCACGTCGTACATGTGCGTCGTCGAGTCCAGCGCTAGCCGCGCACGTCAAAGCCACAGCCTCGAGTTGAGTAGAGTGGGATACATCAACCCGAATACACCGGTCCTCACAAAAATGATGACGCAGTGATATATTTTAGGATCAACTCCACGTGAAGTTGATGCTGAACTTGAAGTATCTCAACATCTATGCCATAAGTACCCGTATCCGGGGCGGGGTGGCCGGTGGCATATGGTATCACTGCAACGCAATCGCGACGTCGACTGTCGTCGCGAGCATATTGTTGATTGTTGAAAATCTGCCATTTAGCGTCATTCGCGTCCATGAATTCTAATGATGTGAAAAATATGAAATGTGGCGATTTTTGGGTGTCGCCATCAATCAGTGGATAGTGCTCTGACTGGTGATTTAATTGCCACCGCGGGGTTGAATTATAGTGTGAGAATTGAGATTAATTTTGCAGGTCCTGGGAACTGGAAGTCATGGGTGTCGACTCCAGAGTCTCATCATCTGATATGCTTCACATTGAGTGAAACTGCATTTTAGGCAAGTAAATGGCAGATGGTAGATAACGGAGTCAAAAAGATACTCAGGGTAGAAATTTATCAGTAAAATGCCTAGCTTTGAGAAACATCGTGAATCGTGATGAATGAGCTAGCATCGGCGTGGCGCCCAGGTGGATATTGATTCCTACTTTGGAAAAACGAGACCAGGGAAATAGTGGCGATAAGAGGGAGGTAAGCTATCGTGGCCTACACGAGTTTAGTGGCACTGGCAGTGGCGCCTTTACGAACTGTAGTGTCACATGTCCACCATTCCGCGGCTGAGGATACTTGGTTTGTGGCGGCCATTTGTCGAAGAGTAGCAAGCAGCATGGAGCGTACGACATCGCATCAACCGGGTATAACCGCAATCCTCGTCATTCCCAGAAGGACAATTCATATGATGCCCAGAAAATACCGACGTGGCGGGCATATTAGCAGATAAGAACATGTCGGTTCGTTCTGCCCGTCTTTGGGTTTCCGTCATTGGCCATGTCCAGTGACCTTTGGGAAGATCGTGATAGTATAGATGCACGTCGGCTGGAAAATCCTCGAGGTTCCCCTACAGGACAGTGACAGTTATCCCAAAGCCTAGATCAATCAGTCGTCTTCAGAATCACCATGAAGAAACACAGGAAGCTAGCACGAGCCCGGGAACGTCTGTGAGCGGACCAATCATACCACGATTATCACCAGCCGACCAAAAATCGATACCTGTGTGAATGTCAGTGAGAGAGAGAAGCCGTACAGATCAGGTTACGGAGCCTGATCCATCGATCGAAGTCGTCTATTTCAAATGATGATTTTCGCCGATATTATTTTTGCAGGTCGCCTGACCAAGGAACGAGCGAATAATCTGGCCACAAAGGCTGGAATAGAACTTGGCGCAAAAGAATTCGTCTTGCAGAGGTCAGAGGATAGGCTTTCATGTGACCAAGCATGTGCTAAAGGGAAGGCCTGTCCTCGCGTTATGCGTCCATGCCATTCGAATAAGGATATCACAGTGACACGGACGTTTGTGTTGATTTGGGACGTTCGTCTAGTCAAGCATTGCAACTCACGTTACAAACAGCCAGCCATACGTACGGCATGCTTCCGTTGATTCCTGGAAAAAGACGGAAGATAGCGTTTCCAAAAAGGGAGCATATAAAGTTGATTCTACAAAGATAACCCGGTCATGACATCGAGGCGTATGCTAAAGAGCTGCACAGTGCCACATAACGTTCATGAGTCATGAACGTGGCTTTAGGTGGTCTAAAGTTCCATACTAAGCAAAGAAGTTGGAGCCCCGTCGAATAAGCATTGCCGACCAACGTGCACGCTCTCGGGAGGAGCGCGACGGCGGGATTAGGAGTCCGAATGGGACTTTTGAGGGTATTTTAAGTATTGACATAAATGGAGTCCAGCCTCAGCCAAAGATAGTTCATTTATGAGCAGAGAAGTGCTAGATCAGTCCAGAGGCACAGGACAGACAAAGTCAAGGCTACTCGGTGGGGGGGTTTAATCGGTGTGTTGAGGATAACGTTTACAGCCTTGTTCAAAAGCGTGCGATAATGTAAAAGGCGCGAAACCAATCCATTCAGTTTATCGATCCGACGTTTGGGCCCAGAATAAGTAAAAAGTCGTGTACGTTAGATTTCTGTCAAGAGCACATGAAACAAGGCGCAGAGTGAAGCTGCGCCCGCTGACCATACGCGGGACAGGGCCAGATTAGGATATTCGTCGCGGGTAGAGCGACTGTCGTTGGACAGAAATGATGTATACACGGAATAAACTTGCACACGAGACCGCCTGGCGCCAGAAAAACTCCCAGGGGCCCAATAGTTCCAGGGTAGGGTGTATTATGTCAAGATTGAGAACAAGATCTTGGAGGAAATATTAGAGGGTTCGTTACTAGTGAAAAAATAATGTTCAGCCCTCGACAGTGAATAATGTGACTGCAATTAGTCCATATTGAACGTCAGGGTTGCTTTGTAAGGGATGAACAGAGCTCAGGGTCGCATGTACTGTGTAGAGAAGAACCGTCTCCACGTACCGTGTAAATATAGACATAGAAGGGCCAAAAACGCACCTGGGTAAGAGTTATTGAAAGCCGTCTCGGACGTGGTCTTGGTCAAATTTTGATATGTCAACCAACACAGCAGACCGCCACAAATCCACTCCAAGTCGGCTTGGTACTTTGATACTTCGACGACACCAGGTTCGCTAGGCTATAATAAACGAGTCTCAAGGAATTTTTGTAGAGGACTGAATATCGGCTGATGAACGGTCCTTACGTTGACCTGATAGATGGAGGAATACAAGCTTGAAAAAGAAAGCCGGTAAGATTGTGGTTATTTGTCAAGTCACCGTTGAATCATTTAGTTACCGGTGGTTCCTCGTTCCTTATAAATGAATTTTTTCCAACTGCCATAATCAATGAAACAAAGGTCCACTAACCTGCTATTGCAATAAAATTGAGGCACTCACGAGACTTCACAGCACGTTTGAAACAAGCGCCTCCTTTCGGCATCCGTTCTGCTCAAACCCACGTTCCAGCTGCTCACAAGGTGAATACCAGAAATCACCGGACGACAATCATTCGGTCATACCTATCTCCTTATACCATGCTTTCCCCACGCCCTCAGGGTAGCATTCGCCGTCTCGGTATCCACAGCGCCCACGGGGCCAATGTAGGTCTGTTCTTGTAAGCTCATGAGAATGCTCTAACATGCAGGGAAAGTATATATAATAATATTTCAACTCGGGCAACCTACCTGCTACGCCGAGCCACGCAACTGCGCTCCCACGCAAAGTGTCCTGTGAAGAGACCCCGCCTCTAGGCGTCCTTATGCCAAATGCGGGACGCTCAGAGTTACGTGGGCTGCGGAGTCCGTTTGCTCCCGGGTTAGTGGCCTCGGGCTGGAAAAGGGGCCCCACTGTCAGAGAGGGGCACTCTCTGGGCGTTCTATCAGCTTGCTATATCCAGCTGCGCCCATCGTGGCTACAGCCTACCGTGCCATCTCTCGCACAGGATTTCATTCCTCCCATGTCACCACTAGTGACCGTGCGCTGGATCGTAGTGACGTTTCATGTGCTAGTATCATTAGTTACCGGGAGAGTGAACCTACAACGTGCAGCTCGAGGCTCAAAGCTGCCTAGCTTTCAGACCTTGGGCTCTGGACTGACATCATGTTCGAGGGGGAGCAACGTGTCTGTGCCTGCCTAATATGTCTACTACCTTCACAAACTTGCTTCATACGTGCATCCTGGGCTATGTATATCGGTGAGGCTCTCGCACTTGCTATACATAAACAGTTCTCCGAACCATGTGACGGGGCGTTATTTCCACCACGTCCGGTGCCAGAAGGCCTGTCTGAGCAACTTTCGACGTCTGGGCGAGGAGACAGCCGCCGCGCGCCCGACAAGGATCACACACGTTCACAGCAGCTACACCACTGGGCCGCACTTCCGAAGAGATACCGGGGGTAAGTGTAGTACGGTCGTAGCACAGAAGGTCGTCGACAAAGAGCAAGAGATAGCCCCCATCCACTTCGAATCCCACATGGCCTGTCCGAGTCCGAAGACACCTGGTTCGAGGACTCGAAGTATTGGGTACTGGACCCGGATTTATCATGCGAGCGCTTCGATCACGATCTAAGCGCAGACTAAGGCTACAGTAACGTACCCAAATTCCGGGAAGGTGTGGTAGAGGCCATAGAGAGTAGCGGATTAACTCCGGGGCATCGTGACACCTCTACTACGTATGTGCGGCGCAGAGTTTGCCCATCGGAGGTAAGTTGTCGGGCTTTAGACGTTGGATCGCAGGAAGTGGTGTATATGTCCTCGGTATGCCGTTGAAAATGATGTCGGTGGTCCAGTCACGATACAATAGAAGCACCAAGGGGACATTCCGTGCCACGGCGGAATCACAAATCAGGATGTGGGTACCAGGCGTGTGTAGAGACAGACAGCAAGTACAGCGAAGGAAGCCAGATACAGTGATACTCCCAGACCAGGCCTACTAAGGCCGCACCGCCCTTCCCACTGCTACGCACGCCGCACGGGGAAAGCACCTGTACCAAGCAATTCCGCTGTTGTCGTGGGATGTGCCGGCGCGCTAGCTGCCGAAAAGCGCGAATTTGCAATATTGCAATAATACACAAGCCTGTGCCGCACCCAACTTTCTTTGTCTGGACAAGCGCCAGGATCCTAATAATGCGCAAGTAAGCGAGAGGACCGTGGACACGCATGCACACACAGGGCGCTGTCCTTGCCCGTGTTGAACTAATCAAAGCCCGGATATCGTGGGGTCGTGCTCTTGAGAAAGTTCCCATAAACGAGGGGCCCCCTCTCACGCACTGTCCCGAAGACTTCCCATGCCGACTGTGCGTTGTCAAAAAGAACACCGCAGCTCAGGTGAGTGAAATTCCTTTGTGGGTGCTCGTTTCAGTTGCGAATAGGGTGTGAGTCTGGTCTGGCTTCCCTTGGATTTCCACAAGGCATTCGATCATATTCGACAGTGTTGCATGTTAAGTATACAATAGAAAGGTGTAAGTTAAAGACGTAGGACGTTGACGTGTTAAGGTATATTATGTGATGATAAGTTGGGTCGGAATCCATGGTGGGGAAAAGTACAGATGCAGTTGGATTAATACAAGTGGTTTGTGTAATTGGGTAATTGAAGATGATGTCCGTGTCCCATGTTTGAAGGGTGATGTATTCGTGGCTCGTGGCGTGCGATGCAATGTGGGGCGATGGTTCCAAGGGCTGCGAGAGAAACGGAATAGGAGAACCCTGTTCCCCAATGTGGGTCTACTCAAAGGCATACTCCACGGCCACGGAACACGCCTCCTTGGCTTTGGCGTCCGCGCCGTGTTGCCGCAGGCTTTGGCGTGTCGTGAAGAATGCGTCGCAAGCCGGACAGGAATGCATGCCGAGAGACACGACGCTGGCGTCGCCCTGCGACGCCTGCGAACGCGATCGTTTTGATGAGCGTGATGTCTGTTCATTCGATCGAGGTCAGAAGACTGTGAGTGAGTGAAAGGACTGCAAGCGACTCACGGATTCATCGGTCTCGTCGAGATTTATTTTTCGTTTAAGTGAGGATGATAACGAGGGTTCTGAAGCAAGGATCGGCTTAAATGAGTGAATGAAAAAGAACTAGGGATGAATCAACTAACCAGATGCAGTGGTACTGAGGTGCGCAGAAAAGTTTTCGCGCCATGCGAGGATGCGTTTGGTTGTGGAATATGTTTCATGGGGAAGCTCTGAGTGGAGAGCAGTCGACTCTTGATCGCCCAGCGGAGAGTCAGACTGCTCCGGAGGCAGATCTGACGAGCAGTAGGAGGAGCAGAGTGACTCGTCGTCCTCGGAGGACGTGGATGAAGAAGAGTAGGACGAGGAGTATGCAGAAGTGGAGGCGTTGATCACGGAAGTGATCTTTCGGGGAGGGGGAGGGGGGCCCTCAACGAGCTGGATGATCTGAACAGTGTGTGGTTGGCGGAGATATAGGTGGCCAGTGGAGAATTTGGGGTCGTCGTGGTTGTGGACGTCGGAGGAGGAGACTGAGAGTGGGACGAGCATGGCGAGGTCGAGCATTGGGGACAGGGCCAACTCCGAGGGCGAGGGCAGTTGTTATATAGTCAGAGGGGGCGCAGCCACGCGAGTGGCAAGCACATTTTTGTAGTCTTTCTACGGGGCAGCATAAAAGTAAAGATCGATCATGGAGGATCTGAACAGAGATCAACTTTCATTAGGCGAGATCCCAGGGACGGACGATTTTCTCATGCCTCTTTGGGTTAGAAAACACGTGAAGCGAGATCCGCTTATCGGATTCACAACAACGCTCGACGTCTTCTCTCCTCCATGCCCCAAGGCCAACGTGCCATCGATTTCTCATGTTCTTCTCCATATACCCAAGAATAAGATTGCCGTAGCGTTTGTAGGTCAACTGTTGATCCAGCTCATCATCAACTACCAACACAACAGACAACATCGTTCTGACGAAGAAACAACACGACACTTGAGCACCCCTCTCACGACCAAGTCAACCAAAAGTCGCGTTCCCGTCTTCTTATCATGGCCGCATAGGTGCCAACCATGCCTCGGCCGCCTCAAACTGATCTATCAGTTCCCGCAGAACTGAGCCCTCCGAGTGAAGTTGGCGCATAGCCGTCAACGCCTGCAGCATCGTCAGTCATCGTATACCCGAACAAACCGAGATAGCAATGAATTATCTCACCACATCCCAGAACCTGAATCCGCGCTCGACTTCCTGTTTCGGCGACTTGACCCCAGGGAAGGTCTCCTCACATATCTCAAGGGCCATGGCCTTCGCTTCTTTGACTCCCTCAGCGTTAGGGTCGCGGACACGCGTACGGTTGTTGATATGCGTGAGCGCATCCAGATAGACCTTTGCCAGCACACCGAAACCAGTATTCACCTCAGTCTGGAACGGGAGTGACAGCGTGATGTCCAAATAGTCGTCTCGTGAACGACGGGCGTCCGTACGGAGCAGCATATTCAGCGACGCCACTTCAAGGAGCGTTCGAAGGGCGCGTGTGAGGGATCTCACGAACGAGTTGAATACCAAGAGTTCCCTAGATAATGGCGCCGACCATGGTTGCGGCTATTTCAAATTCACACAGCGACAGTAAGCAAGCTGCTGATGGGGAAGCAACGGGACCGAACATGCCTTGAAATTCAGTGGTACGATGCTAAGGACCCGCATCACCAAGAGCATGCATGACTTTTCATCATCTGGTGGCGTGCAGCGAAACCCACTCTTTAATCAGCTAAATTAATACGCGTGAGAACAAGTGCGACGCACCGGTGCCAAAACTGGGGCCTCCACTAAACGCCCGTCCCGACCAGAGGTGACCGTGCATCACTCCTGCCCTGACAAGCTCTAGGAACAGATAAAGGGGATCCTGGAACTTGTCGTTGACACGTGCCGACTTTATTGCTACGAACATAGCCCGTGCGAGAGGGGAATGTATGTGCGAGTTGAGCAAAAACCTGCGAACCGAATACCATGAGAATTTTATCACAAAAATACGGAAATGACATACCCGCGCAGCTCCAAAAAACGCCAGATCACGTTGGCGACGACTTCATCCTTCTTGTCAAGGGGACCCTGTGACGGAGTGCCCTTATTTTTGGTGCGCAACGCGAGGCGCTCGGATGCAGTCGCACCAAGGCATAGTGCAAAGTCAATGGTGGATGACTGCCACCGATCGGAATAGGGAAAATTCGCAGGGCAGAAAAAAAAAGAAGGTTGCAGATATAAAAAGGAAGAATTGAGTAACCATTAATGGACATTACTCCCGCAAGAAAATTGCTGTGGCTTACGTTTTGCCGCCTGAGCTCCTCCTCCACAATGCTGTAGGGCACGTTCCAGCCCGAAACCCTTTCAGCCAGCTGGGCCGTCTGCGAGGAGTTGTGTGCGATGTACTTCTGGGCATGAGGCGAGGGCTGTTCGAACCAGAAGTAGCCCTGCACCTTCCGGTTTGCCCAGAACGTGTGAGAGACGCTGCTCACAAGCGCCAGCGCAGTCGCACGAGGGCCAGTTTGCCCGTCGGTAATGACCTCTTTGACGAACCGCTTGTATTCGGTCGTCTCACCGTTGTCCAGTGGCGGGTTCTCCACGATCTGCCCCGTCGTGAGCCAGACGAGCGCCTGGGGGCTCAAGACCCCTCGCGAGAGATAAAAGTAGATCTCGTCAGGAAGACGGTTTGTAAAGATGTCGTGTAGATCTTGTGGGACATCGTTGGGACTCGGGTGAACAGTGTGGTGGTTAGGGTGGCCATGCGCAGGGGGAGGATTTATCGCGAGGGGGAGCGGTACCACAGATCCTTCTGAGTTCAGGATAAGAGAATATTTGATCATCGAGCGTGTACGCGCGTAGTGGTCTGCGTATTGGATAGTCTTGACTGCTGGGTGGTCGGAGAATGCAATAACGGCCGAATGACCAGACTTGTAGTACCTAACCATGTCAACAGTGGCCTTTAGAGCCTGTTCGTGGACAGTGGGAGGGAACGGTAGCGAGTGATCAAAGCCGACGAGAATTCCGATGTCGAGGAATTGATCGTCGCTGACTCCTAGCTCTTGCAAGATTGACCGTTTGGACGTGAATGTGAAGGAAGGATTCGAGGAGGTGAGGTCGAGTGCGGTGATAAGTTTGTCAACGTTGGGATATAGCAGCGTATCAGTGGGACCAAAAATCGCATGAATATATGATTTAGGATGGCGTTGCAGGTAGATGAGCTGCAGTTCGTCAGGCTTGGAACTTGTCATGATAGAAAATCGCGCAGCATACCTGAGCCCACGCGACATACGGCGCGATGATAAATTCCACGTTCCGGTGTCGAAAAATCCTGAGCACCATCCTCCAGAGATCCCACTGCGCGAAGCTGCTCCGTCCCTCAAACAGCTTTGTAGCTGCCTCCTCCTGGCCGCCTTCATATTTCGACCAGGCCTGGCTCCTGTCCCTGCATGCCTCAGTGTGCTCCAAATGGTTGTTGGGCTTCCAACGCTTGTTTGGAATTAGACCTGGGAAAACGAAGACAGGTTTTATGCGCAATTTCTCCAACGCTCGAAGGTCGGATTCGATGCGTTGAGTGAGCGCTAACGGCAATCCTCCCGTAGCTGCTAGTAGGGGCTCTCGTGAGGGAGGATTGTCCGTGAGTTGTTGGAGATAGTAAGATGCATCGATTCCGAGACGCGAGTCGGAAAGAACAGACAAAGGGAGGGTTTGCAGGTGTTTTCGTTCGAAAAGATAGCCTGTAAAATAAAGTCAGATATTTTGAGCGCTTGCCCCGCAGATGACACAAAGCTATTGAACTTTGCATGCTACGCTCACCTTCGAGATGTTTGATAGGCATTGGGAAAGAGAGGCTTCGCTGTGCTGCACACAAGCTCGTTGGACTTGAAAGTCGTTGACGTTGCCAACAGTCCGCACGACTACCGCACTACAACGCTTACGTAACATCAATCCAACTTTCACTGAGCGCACTTGGAACGCTCTGTTTAATTCATGGACGGCTTCAGCTCATGCGTAAATTTCTTATTCGACAATCCACACTGGCGACATAGAAATATATGCGCAACAAATTTGTTTGATCTCTCCTTTTCTAGCTACATGAACTGCCGTTCTGATCGTCCGGAAGTCCCATGAGCTCCCATGAGCCACCTGCGACACTGCCTCAGCTCAAACAAACCGACAGGATTTTTTTTACAGAATTCCCCCAACTTCTCACGCCTATTGTCCAAGCGCAAATCCACCCAACGCGTAGGATATCTTATGACCCCGACTTTACGAACATCGTTATTCAAGCCCTCCAGATCCCACAAGGGAGCTCAATTTAGCCCAGATTCAAACCTCTGGCTTGTGCTTAACCGACGCTTTATCACCTTCATGCCCACGACTGCCAGGATCTGCTGTGCATTGATCTAGAGGCGCAATGGAGGCTATTCTAAACACAGCTGTACCTGTCTTGGGTCTCTTGTAACAAACAGATCATCAAAATCATGATCTCAGCTCTAGATGGCCTGCTCATTGCGTTCCATCTCCCCTAGCATCTTTTTAAGCCCACTTTGGCTAGTTGGTGTCCATTACCCTCCGTTGGGCTGACGTTTCGGTTTCTGTGGTTTCCGTATCACACGAATGGACATCAAAATCCCACCGGTACAAGATGTTTGACGGATGGTGGCTCCTTTTAACCATGAGACATGTGTGAGTGCATCGGCGTACGAACGAAGCCGGGGCGCTCTGATCAGCTGATAGTGCATCTATCCATCCATCCAGGCGGCAAATCGCTGTGCGAGCTTCGCTGATTTTTGGGCCCCATAAGTATGACCGGTAGACTCTTGTTGGTAAACGTCACTAATATCTAATCTGTTGCGTTGACGCAAGGTCAATTAGCTATAGATGACTAGCATCTTCCCATAGGCCAGGGCCATCGGTGGCGCCTGCTCCGCGTACTTTGTATTAACCGCGGATGACATGTGCGCCTGAAACCCCTCTACACTTTGGCGCCTCTGGATGCGGCGCCGTTTCGATATTAATCATTCCTTCCCACTCCAAGTGTTATTTTCCTACGATGCCTCATATGCAGTGCTTCACTGTTCTTGGCTGTGTACTCGTGGACCTGCTCCACGTCCAATACTACTTCGTGTGATGTAAATAACGTCAAGAGGTGACTATGTTTCTTGAGGATCTCTTGGGACGTGGGAGAGATTTCCCGCAGGCGTAGCCGTCCCCGAGGTATCCAGGAGACTTGGCAGTCTCCTCGAATCCCATGTGCGCTACTAGGCCACGTAGAGTTCGGCACTTGGGACGTAGTGCGCCTCCTCGAACACCTTAATGTCGCAATTTGAAGACACTGATTTTATTTGATCCTTGCACGGTCCCGAGCTTTTAGCGACGCGTCGTGGCGTTAGGAGGCCTGATATATCATAAGGGCATCCTAAGTATTGACAGCTATATATTCAGCGCGTTACAACTTGCTTCTGCAACTGCAAGCTGAAAAGAATCCTTGTACCTTACTCACATGTGTCGAAGAATGTCAAGGAGCAGCTATCAGAAGGTACACGTTCAAATTTTATTGACGCGTTCTGAACATTTTATTTATCAACTTGTGACGTACCCTCAGACATCCCATCTGATACGACATGATAGAATTTCTTTGAACACTCGCAGCATCTGATTGCTAATAACCTGGAAGTTAGGAGGCTCCTGTTGTTGTCCACAGTACGCCTGTCCAAACTTGAAAGATGTACAGGTTTTGAGTCGCCGAGCGTTTGATTGTGGCTGAAACTTTATCACAGCACTCGACGGCGCATTATGAGTGGCCCAGACGAAACGTCAACGTTGATAATGATACAACATTAACCTCATGCTTTTAGAATTTGGGGAGCGGCCATACTAGCAGAGGAGAAAAAACGGCGTTCATCACAATTCAAGCCTTTCCCTCACCCAATTGTCCACGACTTCAGATTAACTACTGTAAAGCCTAAGTTAAATGCTGATCCCCTGGATTCCAGAAAGCGTATTAATCAAGGCATGAGGCAGAAAAAGGCACTGCAGTGCATCGCTCTCCAGACAGCCCCAAAGTGGATATAGCACAAGTAGGCTCCGCATCACATCATTCAATGGGAAAGACCGATGACAGCATTTGCTGTAGTCTTGTCTGTCCCGGGCAAGTGAAGATGCGCGTTCCGGCGAGTCTAGACCTCGAGACGACAGAAACGACGTTTACTATAAGGTTGCGTCCGAGGGTGCTAACCTGTGATTTGACCGGGTTTCCGAGTCGGCAACATAATTGAAATTATGATGGCCCATGGGAGAGGAATTTTATCGAGGGTAGCTGTGCAGTGTGGGGTTAAGAGGGCTGCTTATCCCCAGGTGGTTGGTTGCCTGAAAGTACTCGGATCTACGCTGTCGTATGGTTTTTGTTAGTTGAGAGCAGTGGAGACCGGCAAGGCATGGGATGAGGCGTTCGTTTCCCGAGGCGGTGAAACAGCAAATAGGAATCGAGGGGGGAGACGACTTTACGATGGGCGCTAGCTGATTTATCGCGCAGGGACTAGCTATCATCTACCCGACATATAGCTAGATATATCGTGCCAGAGGCCGAGGAAATAGCCACTTGTTTGTTTAGATCCATTCATTTGGTCATGCTCAGAAACCCCGCAGTGTTCCAAAAAGCCCGTGTAGTGTGCTTTGGTAGATGTTAACGTTTACCTAGCTCCTTTTGAGAAAGCAGGGCTTGGAATAATATTTCAGCCTTTCCGTGGGGCAGGGGGCAATAGAGGGAACATCGATTGTCAAGCCAATGGAAGTTTCTTGATTGATAGTTGTGCATCGAAGAAGGATCTCTTCTGGAGTTTCGGGGAGGAGCACACAATATTTCGGGATTGCACGGAACCAATCATTTGCCCAAAGCACCAAAGGTCCGGTAAAAAGCACTGAGAAAATAGGCGAGAAGGAACGAAGCAAACAGGCTCCCGATATATGTACTACCCTGTGATTAGAGTTGTGTAGTGTTACTACTTCGAAACTTACTCAAGCGACGTTCAAGTTGGCAGTGAGATCAGCTTGGCGGGAAAGTAGCGGTGCCATTATGGATGGAGGGTGAGTGAATATTTTAAGTATGTCTCGGGCTGAGGTACAGTCGTATTGTGGAATGAAATATGATGGATGGATATCGAATTCGCTACCAGCACCTGTCACGGAAATATGCGAGCTTATGTAGAATGCCTGTGCTTTACAACTAACCACCGCACCGTTGTACAAGATTACGCCCACAAGCAGCCATAGGGTCGAAAATTTATGACATGCTTTGTTCCTGAATAAAAACAAAGGAGCCCTCGGAAGTGGTGACAATTGAGATTTTTACTCGCACAGAAAAACACTCTGTGGTTTGCAGTCATGCTGAATCGAGCTCGGGCATAGTATGCCATCTGAAAAGATGATATATCCCTCACAATAATCAGTACGTGATATTTTCTAGGTATGGTGCCACAAATTCGTGCCTAGGTTAAAGTAGTAAGTACCCACCCACACCTTCGCGGGAGCCGCTCCTGACGGATCCGCGCGCTACTTCCGGTTTCTCCTATAGATTTACAGTGGTCATTAGGCTTGACAGGGACGAGTGAAATATAGGTATCTCTACATCATAGGTAAAAATTCTCTCACTCGTACTCATAACACCTTTTTTCTTGTTGCTTCTGCATATATTTTTTGCTTCTCCGTAGGCAAGCGTTACAAGTGGAACTTCGACCAATCTTATCTTATCTGTTATTTCGCCACATGTTCGACCCTGGATTAGGTTCATTCCTTTGGGCGAAGAGTCTCTCAGGACTGTCATGATCTTTGATCTGGGCACCCTTGTATCGCCTTGGCGAATTCTTGCAAGGCTCCGCTCGGAGTTCGAGGCCTCGAACACTCACGAATCTGCCAGTTGATTTTCTTCACCGTTAATGTGCTATTTTTCGAAGTTGAAATATTGTTCTTCGCGATCCAAGGCTGTGAGCTTTGATTCTTGATTCTTGATTCCTGATTCTAGGAAGTACTTGAACGGGGCCGCCACAGTTGCTCCAACCTATGGCATCAAACTATGGCATCCGTCCCCGGACAGCTATTTGGGTTTTGAACCTGCACCCTCAGTCTTCAATCGCCTAGATTTCTTCTTTTTCCCTCGAGCAGTCGTGATTGCGCCGCTCTAAATACATCCTTTTCCATGTTCATGGCCGCCGCTCCCGCCACATTGCGCACCCGGATCTGTCGCTTAAGCCCCACATTTCCGAGAGGAAAGAGCAATCCAGGTCATAAAGGCTATCGAGTGGTAATCATTTTACGCCCTGTCCTGGGCTGGGGTTGAATGTGTGGGGTCAAACAACCCTAACAACCCTAGGTATCCGATACTCACTGTGCAGCTCCTCGACGCTCTACGCAGGCTTTTTAGTTATACCATGCAGAATTTACGCCTTTTCATTTCATGCTTTTGTATTGTTTTCATCGCCGGTCTACAAACGATGTCGATGGTTCCCACTCGCGAATCATTTCAGATATGGGATTAAGAAAAAATCAGTCAGTCGGGTTCTTTCTGCTGGACTAGATGGGAAAACCAGAAGCGTTCATCCGTTTATCCGCCAGAAAAAAGATCATGGATACATGATTATACCGGAAGAGGAACCGGGTGAGTTTCAGAGGAGCATGCTTCCAGCTTCAAATTTCACAGTTGTGGAAGAGAGCCAAATTAATAATTATTTAAAGGGGACATGATCTTTTCATGCAGCGACACACGGTGACAGTAGATTTTGGGAAGTAAGCGCATGGGAAAATGAAGACGGTGGAAGCGAAGATGTCGCCGGCGAAGAGCGATGTCATGTACACATGCCTATCCGCTGTTCGTCAAGATACGCGATGGTGCAAGAACTTAGAGTGTCACGGTGGTAGGTGCTCGGGGGTAGGAGTATTTCGTGTCTTGACTGCTGTTGCATCGTCAGAAATCAAGGGTCCAACTCGACAAGTATACTTACAATCGATAATACGAGTAGGGCTCGTATGCGCTATAACAGTCATTTTCTTCTCGATTTACGATGCAAGTGTCGCGCTCTTATCGATATAAGCTAGATTGCAAGTATGGTTAGTACCGACATACTCACATGTCTTATAAATGCTGAGTGTCCCGAGTATGCCCTTGGTATGCATTGTTTCTCCTAAAAATCTGGCTGCTTGAAAAAATTTCAACCAGGAATATAATTTTGGAAACCCGGGACGAATATTCGGCCGCGGTTGCCGCGCCATATCCCGAAGGTTGATATACGTTATTCGCAGGGAGCTATAACTGAAGAGATGAATCGCCCCGACGCGCCGAATTTTTCTCCAGAGCAAAACGCTGATCATTAATCGCAAACGATGCAGATAATTGGAATCAGAAGCGGAAGAATTGGATGGACATTAGCCTCAAGCACCAGACATGGATTCGTCCCACAAACGTCGGCGGGCATAAGACGTGAGCGCGTGAGCCTGCATCGTGCATCGTGCACTCTTGTTCACACGCAGACCATCACGTTCTGAGAGTCGTTCGAAGTCCGCGAACGCGAACTGCCAGAAAAGAGAGAGATTAATCCACTCACGCGGCACATGTACGTCCATACTTAGCCGCTAGCGCGTGGAGCTTCTGCACCCAGATGATGGCACCATACTGCAAGCACCTTTCCCATTCTGTTGGATATTCGGAGAGAGTACCGCGTCCGAAAATCATTCAACCAATCTCCCCAAAGCGGCGATAGAAGGACATACTCTCCATGAAGATATGGCCATTTGAGCGGGCAAAGCGAAAAAGCGGCGGCGCACGAGGCAGGGAAAACCTATGAATCAGAGTAAATCCATACCATGAGCGTGCAATACAGGATGTAGTTCGCATCCCCACCGAAAGACCTAGGGGGTCGATGGTGCTCCATGTGATACACTTCCAGGACCAGATAGTCTTGAGCGTGGAGACCGCCGCGCCAGAAGGAGACGATAATTGTGCATCAGACCTGTTTTATGTATGTATATATCATATCAAGCAAGCTCTACGCTCCTCGGCGAGATGATACGCGTCCATTGAAATCGTCAAGGAAGTTTCCGTTGTGCACTAGCGGTGGGTATAGTCATCACCTTATCTTGCGCGACCCGGGCCTTGACACCAATAAAAACTCTAGTTTCTGGTGCGACGGAAGAATATTTCATGCGGCTTCAATGAATCAGGTCTAGCGTTACTTTGATGACGTCTAGAACTTGCGCATCTCAAGACACTGACATAAAGGGTCGATGTGTCTGCGAAGCAAGTCGACCATGTCCGAGAAGTGCAGATCACCATTCCGAGCGCTGGGACTTCGAATTCCTACACCCAGGTATCCAGGCATTTTTCGGCCAATGCATTCCCGGAGGTGTATCAAATTTCAACGGCAGTGAGATACTAAAACCGGTGCTCATGGAAAGCGCAGTGCCGGTTCAAAAAGTGCCGTTGCGCATCTCTCTCATGAGTCTCAACACAAACGCTGAGTATTGAGCAGGGTCGCGATGAAGATGTCCCGCGCTTCCGACCTTATTCAGGCGTAAAAATCCCTGGATGAATGACAGAGCACAGATGTACTACCTGGGGTACTGGCTTGGCTGGCGGCTGTGTCCAGACGAGTGTAAGGCCGCAGCCTACGGGGTAGGATACTTTCTAGTTTAGTTTGGCGCGACTCCGTATCGGACACTGAAACCTGAGAATGTTTAGTAGTCAACTTGAGTAGGGGGTGAGGATGAGCGAGTAGCCCGTCTGTCAGATCTTCAAGCCTCGGTTGCAAAGAAGGTTGGCGTCTGTGGGAGATGGCGTAAAACGTCCCATCTTAGGAATTAGTAGCAAAGGACGCCTCAGAACTACCGATAAGTGCGATCTCGATGTAGGCGTTACTACAGATTTTTGATGACCCACACCATCCGTCAACGGGTGCATCGAAGGCATCTTCTGAAGCTCGAGAATTAGTGCTTCCTCATTAGATGGAGAGTAATATACATAATACTCATCTGGGTCATTATAGCATATGATTAGGACATACACCAAGCCTACCGCCATGAGCTTCCCAATGATTGATGCCTTTGTGAATGCTAAGCTTTATGCCTCCACAAACCACCGGACTGCATGGCCAAACAACCAGGCCATGCCGCTCCGCCTACTACAGCCATCCCGTGCGGAATGTCCGGAATTGTAATCCGACGTGATTGAATTACAATATAAATTTCAATGCGCCGCCTTTGTGTGATGTGCCATTTTGTCGAGCCCTGAGGGAGGTCCACAGTTTTCTGGGCCAGCTGGTTGCACCATATCGTTTTGAGCACTGAATCACGTTTCAGCCAATACTCGTGCCCACCAAAAGTGATTTCGACTATCCAAGATGGTAGAGGTACCCCTCGCCGGGTCGATGGTGATTTTAAACGGAGGGCGAAATCTAATGTTTCAGCTCCCAGAATGCCATGGATCGAGTAGAATGGTAAGAACGGGGGTGCACTTACCAAGATACGGAATCGATACCCTAGAAAAACAAAATGAGCACGGTGCACACGAGCGTCGAGGGCCCCAAGTGATGACGAGACATAGATGAAGGCACAAATCGCTAGGAATACCCAAGTTAAAACGGAAGCCTCGTAGCTGGGGTTTCCTCGCGACTCAGGCTCGCTGACACAACTGACATCACTTGAACGAGGAAATAGGGCACTGAGCACTGGCGCCGCCACAAGGACGAAGCTCAAAAATTGAGCGCGGCAGGCCCCAATGAATATGTCACTAGTTATTGACGTCAGCCTATCTGCAATCTCCAGGGATAGGCACAAGGTAATACTTAATGACCATGGCAAGTGGCGCGTGTCGTTGGTGGCGTCCTGGGGGGTTACTATGAGCGGGGACCAACACCGTGTCACCTTCATATGCATATCCGCTAAACGATAAGCTAAACGCGTGTTGAAAATGATATTCATTTTCATATAACACAAGATGGTACACACATGTTACCGATATGGCACGAAACGTTCCCGTCGGTTTAGACGTCTCCTGCGGGTGAAAGCGGCATTCCATGAAAAAGGGTCTTTCGGATCCTACGGCTGAAACGGGAGCTTGTCTGAGAACTCGGGGTGTGTACACAAAATTGCAAGGGGCTCGCGTTTCCCGGTAATTTCCTCACGGATTTGCAGGTGGGGGCATGCGCTGGCGAGCTCGAGCGACCGGCCGGGTGAGAGCGGGACTTGATGTTCAACTTCAGCCTCTAACGAAAAAGGGCCCTCCGGATCCTGCTAGCGCTCGAGTTCTTGAGTGCTGAGTGCTGAATACCGGGTCTTGAAGTCCGCACCAAGTGCCAGGTATAATGGAATCAGGGAGTGGCCACAAAACGCAGATGTCCCAGGACGCTGGGAACTGGGAATGGTGCTACTCGACTCCGTCCGACAATTAGGCTTTGATGTTCAGCGCTCAGGCTTTGAGTACTAGTCTGTTTGAATGCAATCAGGCAGGCCTGTGGATCATGTTGAAGCTTGAGCGAAAGTAGACTCGGTGGCTCGAGTTCTCCGTGGCTTCTTCCTCGGTGCTCACTCACAAGCACTGGCAAGTATTCGGTGCGGAATCACTAGCGGAATCACTTCCTGAAAGTCCTGCAGAATTACCCAATCGGTAGCATTGGCATTTGGGCAAGGAGTCCCGGCAAGTAAGCAGGTCCCAGTCCCAAGTCTCCAGTCTCCAGCTGTCTCCAGTCTCCAGTCTCAAGTCCCGTGTCCGCAGAGCGCTCCGAGTTTCCGAAGCCCCAAATTGCGGTATCTGATTTCCAAGACTCCAAGCCCAAGCTCAAGCCTCGCAAAAGTTGCGAGTTCTAGCTTCTGGAAGACGAACCCCATCGATATCCATAAGTATCAAAAAATAATCGATTGTCGACTGTAGCGGAATCCGGATAACGACAAAAGAAAGACCAAGAAGAGACAAGAAAATTTAAAACAAGGGAGCCTCCGTGTGCGCTGCCGACCGCGTGTCATAAGTACAATCGGGTGGTCCAGACTCCAGACTACGAATATCAGGGTTCAGAATTCAGAAGCAGGATGACGGGTGCCACCGTGCCGGCAATGGGGGCCAATGACTTGCAAACCTCGGGCTCCAATTGTATTGCTTAAACCCGTCAACATGATATCGGTTCGCTATCATCGCCATGAGAATTTGAACGTTGAAGGTCGCTTCAACCGTGATCAATCAGCGGACTGCCATCGATAGCAGAGGACTAAGTAGGAGAATTGGTCCTGGCAGCTTACAACTTCAAGCTTCAAGTCCCAACTTACCAATCTAATATATAACACATACCACGTGTACATACGCGCATACTGCTGATTCAAATTGGAACTTCAATTCCAGGACTTACACTTTCAACGAAAATTTGAAAGATGCAGACCAGTTACACATGACGTGTATATGTACACAAAAAGACGAATAAGAACCATCATATGTAAATAGCAGGAGCAGTTACGAGACGAGTGGGACATAAATAAATATCTAAGGAGCAGAACCAAGGCGCGTGGGATGGGGGGGTGGGGGGGCGGTGCGAGTAGTGTGGGGTGGTTGGTTGGTAACTGTATCTGAGTGACGGCACCAGTCTGTATGGTGTACGGGTGGCCTATGGCTGATATGAGCGGGATCGGCGAGAAGGAAGTGCGGTGGTATCAAAGGAAGGATAGTAGAGGTGGACGCAAGGTAGGAAGGAAAGGAGAGACGGAAGTATGTGACACGCACACGAGCACAGGCGCAGGCACGGCGAATTAGGACGTAATGCGGATAGCAGGCGGGAGGAACGGGAGAGGGAGTGTATGTACGCGTATGATATATTATTAAAACAATCGAGGACTAGACACAGAGGAACAGAGAAATAGAGCGAGAAATAGGAATTAGGAAAATAGAGGAGGAATCGAGAAATAGAGTCAGTCGGAGTGATGAACGCGAGATAGAGAAGAGGAAGAGGAAGAGAGGAAGGAACGGCATGGGATGATGATGCGACGGTGGTTGATGGTCGATGTGTGGTGGCGGAGTGTATGCAATCCAGGATATGTCTGTGAACAGTCTGTTATGTTTATGGGCGACGATTTATGGTTATGTTGTCGAGTGCGATGGGAACGATGCAAAGCCAATGATAAGTACAAAAAAAAAAAGAATACGGAATACTCGTTGGGGAATGGCGGGATAATTATAGCATAGAGAGATGGCGGCCAGGGTGCGGAAGACGGAAGCGGAGCAGAGCAGAGGCAAAAAGGGAAGGAGCGAGCACAAGGGATGGCGCAGGGCAGCGATGACGTGACGACAAACGCGCATGTGACCACAACCTGCACGTACACACGCCGATTTGGGACAGAAGCCGGGACCAGGCGGATGGGGGCGTCGATACCGACGCCACGACGAGTGCTACGTAGCCGCAGGGGGGGACATGCGTCCCCGTCTATAAAACATACGCGCACGGGACGGAGCGTCCCGGATCCCTTACGGTACACATGCGAGTTCATATGAGCATGAAACGAAGCGAGCCTGCCTGCGTGCAGCCATGCCCCCTTCTCACCCCTCCTATCACCCTTACTCTTACTTTATTCCGCCTCTCAAGCCTACACACCCCTACCCGCGCACCACACCACACCACACCACGCCCGCGCGATGTCCCGCCTCTACGTTCTATGGATGTCTGTCAGGGGCTGGCGTAGCCCACCGGACGGAGGTACCCCTGCTGCGCAAGCGCCGCGCTTTTCGAGTCCCGCTGGAAGCGTACCGGTGAGCACAGCGTCTTCGTACACCGCCCCGGTGGCGAACAGGAGAGGAGAGGCACGGAAGCAGGCGACGGGGTGTTGCTGATGCCGGGAGATTGACGTGTGGGAGTGGTCGGCACCGGCGGAGATCCGCATGCATTCCTCGGGGGACTCTGATGGCCCGCTATTGGCGGAGTCGTCGGCGTTGGTGTTGATACGGGGCGTGGTGGGGAGGAAGGCGCAGGTGTGGGAGATGCATCATCTTCGTCGTCGTCGAGATCGATCTCGATGCCGTTGATGATCATGACATTGCGCTTGGGGGCTGGTGCACGTGGTGGTGCGGCCGGAGCAGTGCGCTGAGGCGACACGGAGCTGTTGCGCTTCTTATCTGGAAATGCTTGCCAGGCGGTGGTGGTGGACTGGCGTGGAGGCGAGGAAGAGCGGGCGCGGGCAATCTTCCTCATAGAGTCCAAGGTGAAGCGAGAGTGCTCGCGGAAGGAGTAGCCCATGTCGTCGTACTCCTCGGCGCCGTGTGGTGGCAGTTGGAGGAAGGAGGGCTCTGGGGAGACAGAGGAGGAGCGAGACAGCGGGGGGCTGCTGTCGAGCGAGGCATTGGTTAGAGACGGTGTCGGCGGATCATGTGAGGTGTCTGAGTCTGATGGCAAGTCGCTATCCCGATTGGGAGAAGGGCTGCGTGATGACGGTAGAGATGTATAGGGCGATGACGCCTCTGATGGAGGTGGAGTGTCTAGGAGCGGCAAGAACGCAAATTTCGGTTTGGGAGCTTGCGGGATGGGCTGTTTGGGTGCCAAATGGGCCAAATGCGGTGGGACCCAGGACGCTGATGGTGGTGGATTGTATTTGGGTCTGCAGGCAGGGAAGGACCAAGCAGGTGTCGAGAGCCCTGTGGGCGTGGCGGGAGGCGACACAGCGGGTGACGACGCCGAGGAAGACTCCTGAGAAGAAGGCGAACTCTCAGGGAGCAATGGTACGAGTCGTATGGGGACGTTGCCCAGGTAGTGGGATGCAGGCCTGCCGGAAAGGGGGTCTGCGAGCTGGTTGGCTCTAGGCAGAGATCGTTGGATTTCCTTGAGCTCAAGCAAGTCTCTGTGGATGGGTCAGTCACACGAGCGCCAGAAGACGGCGTGTGGTCGTCGTAAAAGTGTGCTCACTGGTAAGACAGCTTGCGAGCTGGTTCTGTGGGAGTGCGGTCCCAGACGTCGGCAAAGTGAACCTCTTCAGAGACCTCTGCGCCAAAGTCGACGTGTTTTCGTGGGCATTCGAGGCCAGGGCTGGGCATGGGGGATTTGAGGCAGCCTTTCATGGTGGGGACGAGACCTGAGGATTCGCGTTTTCGACTGATTAATGGGGGACGGCTCATAAAGCAGGAGAAGGGGCTTTGGAGAGCCAGAATGAAGGGGGATTGGGTGGGAGAGGTGATCAGAGTGGCAGCATAAGTAAACAAGAGAGCTGTATACATACATTTGCATTTTGCCATACAGGGCCCGCTCCGGTCTATCCCGCGTCTCCCTCCGCTTCGCCGATCACCCTTCTGCCGCATTGCCAGGTCCATTTCGAATAGGAAAAATACCGGCTCTTCTTCTGACAAGCTATCTACGCCGCCTGCCTAGTCTATTTTTCTCAACTCGCACTAGTCTCCGACCCACCTTCCCCACCTTCCCCCCATGCCCCCTCATCACGTGAATCAATCCAACGGCCCTTGGCACCGCCATGCCCCCGAATCTGCCACAAATGGACGCCTGCCGTCGCCTGGGCGGGGCTCCGCAACCACCGTCATTCCAGCCTCCATGCACCCCAAGAACCCCTGACATCGCTATCTCCACAAGCTAAGCTACGCTAATATGATCCATGAAGCCTCGCTAAGCCCCAGCATGTTTCACACATATACATTCAGCGCGCCGTGGCCCATCGACGGCTTCTGTAGCCTTGGAAATTGAATCTGCGTGCTGTTTGAGTTTCGCATATCATCACTACTTTGTAGATCCCATGCTGCGTGAATCACAACAAACGGCGATACACCACATGCCGCCCGCGCTGTGCCCGAGCCTACTACCCCCGCCCGGGTTCTCACATAGCCCCGGTGGCACAAAAAGACTCAAACACCCTCAATTTCATTGTTTGCTGACACACCCCAGAATGAGGTCTGCGGTCCCTAGCCAGTCCTGCCGTTTCACACCCTCACTCGCCGCCCCAGCGTTCCAACATCCCACGTCAATCACTATCATATCTACCTGGCAGTGGTACTGATATGCGGTGCCCGTGACCGTTATCAATCGCATTATTCCCCATGGGCCCTCCAGGCCCAGTTGCAAAGCGAAGAACTCCCTCTCGTACAATTCAACGGAACTTGAGGCCCTGCTGCTGGCCAATGGCAATAATATCATTACGGTTCTAGCGCTGTCGTTTTTTTAGGTCCAGCTCTGATGAAGCCTGATTGATCTATGATCTCTCCCCGACAGCGTGTGCCTATATTTAGCCACGACTCTCCGCCCAGTGTTGTGCGGGTCGTCGACCGGTCGGGAAAGGTCGTTGTTCGACCGTGTAAGCGAGATTCGTTCATCATGTCGA
>JABCKI010000059.1:0-48734 GCA_018282025.1 Sphagnurus paluster | reverse complement strand
TTCTGTCTTCCTTCGAATGCACGTGCACCTTCTGTTTTCATAATAGTATGTATTTCCGGAATACTAGCTAAAAACATATTTGAAGGTACATAATCCGCGGGCAAGCTCGTGCTCACTTCCCGCGCTTGAGAAAATCCTCCATCTGTTTACGATAATAACTACCTAATTCAGCGTCTGTCATTTTTTCTGTATCTATTTCTGGGAGTTTTTCTAATTGTCTATTTGTAAATACTTTCTTTTTTTCTGGTGCATTCAGGCATTTGAAGAACCGGTGTCCCTTCTCATGGCATTTGTAGCACCTGCCTTCCTTCCGATCGATGTCCATTGCATTCTCGTCTCGTGGTTGTGGTGTGGGCTTTGATGGTCCGGCCATTCTGTGGGAGGTAGGGGTCGAGGAGTGTGGCTTTGGCTTGTCCTGTTTCCCACAATCAGAAGTCCTTCCGTACTGGCAATTGGCATCGCGTTTAGCATGTTCGAACTCTGTCACCCTGTCTGCCCAAGTCTGGATCGGGTCCGAGATTGTTAGCCTCGCCGTTTCAACCAGTTTCCGACCAAGTTCCGGGTTCACAGTTTCCTTGAAGGCATTCACGATCGCAGCATTGTCGAATTGTGATGCTGTTGCCGCGACCTTGAACTCCATCCAGAAGTCTTCGAAATCACGGGTTCCTTGACGAATCGAGTTGAGCTTTTCGATTGCCTTGGATTGGGTCTCCGTGGTCTGGAAGAACCTGAGCAGCTCGTTTGACATTGCGATCCAGTTTGCAAATGGGGGCTGGTGTGTAAAGGCTACCTTCTGTGCCGCAGTCGGTTCCTGGTCTCCATTTGCCGTTTTCCAGTCCCTCAGTTCCACCTGGTACTGGAGTATGGACTTGATGTGCATATCGGCCCACTCCTGAGTGTGATTGCCTTTCCCTTTCTTGATCTTTTGCAGGGCGAGTGTCATCATCTCGACATCATCCCACAGTTTCTTGTGGAGGAAGTATAGTTCCATCCTCCTGAGCCAGGGCGAGATCTGCGCTGGGTCTCCTTTGTAGTCATCCGGCAATTCAATCTTGATGCTGGGCTCCTTCCTGATTTCATTTTTTACCATGTCTATGAAGTTCACAATATTGGCCGAATGTAGGGCCTTGTCTCCGTCTGTCAGGGTTCCCCAAAAGGCTATCCCTGCTTGCCCCATGACAAGGGCAATTACTGTTCCTAAAAACAGCAGTATGGTGTTTGTGTTGATCATTCCAACTCGGAACAATCTCTTCACGAGCCACCGTTGCCTGCAGGGCCCATGTTCCTTTGATTGGAATCCTCCTTCCTTATGGACGTGGAACTATCCATTTGAGGTTTCCAAAATCTTGTGTGATCTCCACTGTGGGTGGAAAAAGGGCTGGTGGTACATCACATTCCATGCCAAGGGATTGTGACCTAGAAGTTGTAGGGCGTGGGCCCTGTGTTCCTTGCAGAACAAGACGAGATAACAGTAGCCGGGGGTGTCAATGGTGATTGCCAGCATGTTGATGTGTGATGGGGGTAGAGTGTGGAGTGGTGGTGATAACGTGAAAGGGAAAGTGAGTGTGGGGTTGTTCAATAGCTTCCTTGCGCCAGGCACACGACCCTGAACTGGCACTTAGGAAATAAGAGGAATCCTTTGGGGTGGTCTAATCGGGTCAACGGCCTTCCCGACTTAGATCGTCGATACGCGGTACTTCTCTTGCGACACAAACAGTACCGGGCCTACTCTTTATGTGCCCAACTACTGCGCTGGGGTTTCTCCGAAGATCTGCCTCCAAGCCTTATAGCAACTCTAGTCATGTCAGACTCAATGTTACATGATTTCGGGCGAGCACTTGTTGTGTATAGTGGAAGTACAATGTTGGTGAAAAGTTGAGGTTGAGGGGGGTAGGGTGGGGAAAGGAAGTGATTGGAATGGGAAGGGGGGCGAGAATAGAGGTTGAGAGGGGGGAAAAGAAAAGGGGGTAGGGGCGGATGATGAACGTGGGTGTGAGCGGTGAGGGATAGCTTCGAGCTTATGTCAGGCAACTCAATTTACAGAGCTCACAAGTGCTGGCAGTGACCAGGGCTGTTCCGACCACACAAGGAGATGAGGTAAGAGGATGGTATTAACCAGCTCGAAGCTGGGGATCTACTATGAAATACAAGCTAGTTATATACTACTATAGTACTGCGGCATGAGGGATGTGCATGTATGTACGCGTAATTACTAGTCACGTGTAGATAAGATAAGATTGAAAAATAAATCGTAACAAGCTATGTGGTACCACACGTTCACCTTGACCTCCCTTATCAGCTTAGAGGAGCTGGACCTAGTAAACGAAGAGAGCAATCCCTTCATCAAGTGGCTTCTCATTGCCATACTCTCTGCTATCATCCTCATCGCGTCAGTCCCCTTCTTCTCATTATCCTAAATGCAGAGCCTCTGAGCCCCTCCCCAAAGTGCTCTGGTGTTGCTTATCCGAGCCAGCTATCATGACGCCATTGTTAGACATCTGTGCAATGTTTGGCACAGCATAAATTCCATTCTCGAGAATTTCCCTAAAGTGCCGGGTCCCCTACCTACATCGTTACTCGATTTACCGCGAGATCAAAGCAAAGATACGCAAATTTTTCATTGTCCTCCCCTGGGTTATCATTCCATTTCTACTCTTCCTCCCTCTATACTACTTTGGCATAGCTGGGGCTGTTGCCGCTGCATATCAGGCTCATCTCCCATCTATCAACCCCACAACCTCTCACGCGACCGAACTACCTCCATCTCAAGAAGAAATCCATGTTCAGCCTTCCTCTTCTCAAATCCCATCGCTGTCAAGGCTCACTGGCCTACAAATCTCCTGGAATCTATATGTCCAGGCCCGCATGCACAAGTGGACCATCTGCTTCGGTATTACTGGGACCCTATTGAGGTGAGCCTACCTTGGCACTGCTACTTCCTTGTGTCTACATCTGTTTTTCTTCACTAGTGCTATCCTAGGCCTCTTTCAAATCCCGAGTGCTAATGAGGACCCAGTCGTGCACGATCTCGCCTTTCTTACTGTGCTTAATTCGACTGCGTCACTCATCTACACCCTTGTCTTCCGCTTGTATTTTGAGAGCTGCAAACTCTCGCCGCAGTTTGCAATGGTCTGGATGCAGGTATGTAGCTGACCTTCTATTCTCTGCCCACTGATAACTGATCTACCATAGCAAGCAACAGAACCTCAATCGAGACTTTGGATCATGCTCTCGCTCCCTGCATATGCAACCGTCTGGTATGCGTTTAGAGTGATTCTACCCTCATCTATCTTACACACACACAGGACGGTCATATCCTTCATCTTCTCAATGTTGTTCCAGTGGCGTGACAGCTCTCCTACAGGACCTGCTGATGGCACTCCCCCTAAGCCTTCAACCACGATGGCCCTCAACATTTTAATGACCATACTGACGGGACTGTATCTTTGCGCGGGCCTTTGGGCCGGGTGGCTGATGAGGAGGCTGAGCCTGGAGGTACTACACATGGCACTTGATAGAGTATAAAACTCTACCCTGTGTCCCAGCCTAGACGACCAATTCTCATCAAGAAGTAGTGATTACTTTCGAAAAGTACTCAAGATACTACTTAATTTATGTGGCTCAGTAGGGATTCTTGTATTAATCGGGACCATTTGACACCGCCGCTGAGTTTCTGAAACCAGTGTGGCGCTCGCTAGTACAACGGAAGCATCGCCAATTTCAATCAAGGCCCGATCACAAAGATCACTCCAGATTGCACCCGCTTAGGGTCCGATCGCTGGCGAACATGGAGCCCAGTTTCCTGTTTCTCGACCAGCCGCGCGTGTTATTGTGGACGGTCGTCGATGTTGACATTATTAAATGGTGTCATCATGCGAGATAGGATAAAAGTCTTGTTTATCCATCTGGGGTATGTAAGATTAACGTGTACGGTGGGCTGGTATTGAATTATCAAAGTTACAAGTTTAGTACGAAGCGTATCTCGAATGATGTTCCTCTACAAAAACGACAACAGTCAGATATCTAGCACTCCATTACGTCAAGTTGAACCCAGCTCCGACACTTCCCGCTTTAGCCTTTTCATAAACCTACACGTCCAAACGCCCGCGACGACATCCAGCACCGTTATGGTTGTCATGAGCACGTGCACAAACGTCGCCGTCGCCGCAGACAGAGGGGGTGAACTACCGTCGGCGGGCTCTGCGGGTGAGCCGACGCGCCACATGAACGTTAGCATCGAGAGAGCGTAGCAAAGCACCGCCCTGTGTGCGAGTGAGAGTAAGCCAGGGAAGGAACGAAGGGAAGCATCATGAAGCATACCAGAGGGAGGCACACGCAGGAAGCAAGAGCATGAGCCAGGGCTCCCATTTGGATGTGCCGCGTGGCCCGTGTGTTTCCTGTGCGATGTATGTATAATAAGCGAGTGGATGAGGGCTGTGGCTGGCTACGCACCCTGAGCCAGAGCACGGAAAATTGAGGCGAACGGGTGTAGCTGCCACTAAAGTAGAAGAGGAAGGCCGGGGTAAAGAGGAGCCCGACGATCGCGTGGAATACGGCGAGGAAGGCCAAGGTGCGTGGTAGCGGGTCGGCGCTTGCGCTTTGGATCTGGAAGATCGTTGGTGCGGTGCTATAGTGTCAAAACAATCAAGGTTAGCAAGGTCCTCCGTGGCTGGAGAAAGGGCTTGCCAGAACAGGAATCCAGAGATGCCGAAGGAGATGCGCCACTCGTAAATACGGGCCTGGATATAGTCGAGCCATGCGGGGTTTAAGTTTTGGATCGATTCTGGCAGGGGAGGGGCCGAAGTCTGTGGGGGTGAAGGATCGTATGACAGTGCGAGCTGTTGTGGCCGTGGCTCGGCAATATCAGAGGTACGCGTTGGGCGCGGAGCTGGGAGGGGGGAAAGCGAGATGGCGCTGGAGCTGCGTGCTATAGATGCTGTGTCCGCAGCATCTCGGCAGGAGGTATTGGCTGAGAGGTTATCTTGGATAGGTTGACCCACAGGCTCGCTTCTGGTACTTGACGGCAATCGTTGTTGGTCAACCCATTGGTCAAAGTCGCGGAGATACCGATCGGGCTCATTTTTGCAGAGATCTTGTGCCTTGGAAGCATAGTACAGAGGCAGGAGGAGGAGGAATGGAATGAGGATCTGAGGGAGTGCGCAGGGCAAGGGGACCGTCTGAGCGGATATCGATTGCTCTGAAGCCGGGGGTTGTGCAAGGGGTTGTGCGGGTGGTTGTGCAGGGGTTTGCGCCGGGTTTTCTGCCAGGTTTTGTACAGGGTTTTGTGCAGGGTTTTGTGCGGGGGTAGGGTCTTGCAGGCAAGTATCGACAAGACCACCCTCGATACAGTTTCTGTATAGAGATCAGGAATGAATGTGAAGACACATTCAGGCTTACCGACAAGGCACGTCGCTCGAATCCCGCTCGCATCTGATTCTTGATCAGCTGTATTTTTTTTGGTTGAACAGAGGAACGTACTTTAGGACAGTGCTAGGTGTACATTCAGTACGGGTAGTGTTCTTCTCGGAAGGAAGAGCCCCTTACCTTTTACAGTGCTCGCACTGGACATTTCTTCCAAAGATTTTGCGGGGGGAGACCCGCAACGTCTGGCCAGTCGTCTTCAAAGTTGTCGATGCCGATGTTAATCAGGACGAAGGGATTATTGTGAGCCATAGCGGGGATGTGAGTCGTCTTCAGGGCTTGAGTTTTCAAGAGGACCTCAAAATGAATTGGAACAGCCTTGCACCTCCTTGCGCTGGTATCTGCGGTCGGTTATTTTAGGTTTCGTGTGTGTATTCAGTGCGTCCTGCCCTAGATCAGGGTGCCTCTTCGTTGTTGCCAGTGACGAGCAGAGCATTATGATTGATTTCGCCCTGGTAGACGGGAGATTCAAAAAGTGCGCCGAGTGATGATCGTTGTTTGTAACGTAAAGGCACATGGTTGCCATTCTTCATTCAACCTCCAACATTCCTGCCCAGCCATGGGCACCCTGAGTTTACCCTCGACCGCTACATTTGACTCGGGCTTCATGTCGGATTCTGGAGCAGATTCGTCGTCGATGCCCAAGTTTCCCCATACTCGTGCCCAGTTGTCGGCTATAGCGCGCCAGCACAAACCTCTCGACAATTACGACAGCGACGCAGATGGCGACGACTTCAATCGCGTCTCGTCTTCCTTCGTGAACAGAGTTGCAGCACTTCTTGCGGACGAACAGGAGGACGAGCTGAAGACGGTGTTGAAGAGCACGTATGGGATGGACGACGAGATGGTCTGATTATTCTGTCTCCACTGCCGTCTCAGAGCACTGACTGGGACATAGGTGGAACAAAATGTGCTGGAGCTGATGCACAAGCACCGCGACGACGTTGCTGGCGTTCCCTTTTTCTTTCTCACCTCCACCCGTCGTCCGATCTCACGGCCATCGTCCCGCGCATCCAACTCGAACCGTCTCCACGCTGCTCGTCCAGAGCCTCCCAACTCGGCTCCCACTTCTCCCCTAGGCATCGCTTTCCGACGTCCTCATACCCCCGTCACTTCTCCTCTCGCTAGCGGTGCTCAGCCCTCTTCCTACATGTCCAGCAGAAGCGATTATTCACCCCAGTCTTCTCCCATTCTTGCTCATGTGCAGGCTACCCATGCTCATGCCCAGTTCACTGCTAGTCTTCCTGCTTCTCCCATTTCTTCGCCTCGTATGCTCAACGCCAAGGCTTCCGAGTTCAAGCCCATTCAGCGCCCACTTTCTGCCGCTTCATCCACTCCAGGTTCTTATTTGCGCACGGACACGCCCTCGCCCGACCTTTGGGCTCACAACTCGCCTAGAGCAACGTCTAACCTTGCTATTGCAGCTCCCCTAATCGCCGACCAGTCTCCTTCTCAATACCCACACTCGCTGCCACCTAGTTCGTCCTCGTTGCGTACCAGTCTCCAAATCGACGATGACGAGGATGAAGACCCATTTGATCCGTTTGCACCCATCCCCACACAACACTCCTTCCACTCGGTCACCGTTTCTGACTATGATAACATGTCCTGGCAGTATCACAACAATTATAACTTTACCGACTCTCCTCCAAATGAACTACAGCTCCAGGAGGATATGTCCCCTGACGCGCAATCCCTGCTCACCGATGGCATGACGCCCTTTGACGTCCTCTCCTCCGTCTTTGGTTCTACCCTTGCACCCTCGGAGCTTGAGGATGCACTAGCCGCTAATGGCTATGACTTCGAACGTGCCATGGCCTGGCTCGTCGACCGTGCTCCCCCTGCAGCACCTGCTCCCCAGATCAGGATGCAGTCCATGGGTGGCAGAGTCACGTTGGTCTCAAGAGACGCCATCGGGAATGGCCGTGGTGTGCCTCCTGGAAGAGGAACTTTCATTAACGGGAATGGCAATGCTCCGGGCCTGAGGTATAACAATAATGGCGTCGGACGTGCACGCCCAGTACCTGGTGGCAATAGAGTTTGCAGGTACTTCATGGCTGGGGAGTGTCTCCGTGCAGATTGTCGATTCAGGTATGTTTCGACCTTGCTAGTTCCAAACCACAGTTTTTGAATGGGCTTCTACGTCACAGCCACGACCTCGAGCGTGCACTATGCCGTTTCTGGCTAAGAGGCACCTGCGCCAAACAAGAAAGTTGCGAATTCTTGCACCACCTCCCTAAAGATGCAGATATATCGAGCCTCAACATTGCCATGGCCCGTGCTAACATCGCACCAGGCACGGGCCCCCTTGGGGCACATACCGCACCCCCACAGGACGACTTCCCGGTTCTTGGATACGAGAACGGCGCCGGCGCGGGTCGCGGGCGACGTGGAGTCTATGACCACACGTACAACGACCCCAGCCGCACGCGCTTCTCCAACGCCGTCAAGAAACCTCCTCCATCCATGCCTGGCTCGAACGGAACGAACGGCACCAACGATGCGGTTATCGCTGCGCGTATGGGCGGCCCTTCCGCAGACATCCTCCACCACCGCTCGGCAATCGTGGCCCCGCGACCTTCACCACGCCTCAAACTGCACCCCCCGCAGCTGCTGCCGACGCTCCCAACTGGCGAGGCGGTGAACAGCATCTACATGGCGTACCGCTCGCGCGCGCTGCAGCTCGGTGCGGCACGCAATGCGTGTCTGTCCCGCGCGGCGGATGCGTGGCGCCGTGGGGATGGGGCGGCGGCGAAAAGGTTCAGCAGGGAGGGGCACGATTTGAACGCCAAGATGGCGGTGGAGATGGCAGGCGCGGCGGCGAAGCTGGTGCGGGAGCGCGCGAAAGTCGCAGAGCAGGCGGTGCGGAGCAGGGATGCGGCGTGGTCGGATGACCCGGGCGACCGCGGCAGCAGGGGTGGTGCGTGCGGAGGCGGGTTTGGTGTGTGTTTGGGGATTGCGAGTCGGGATTCTGGGGATGGCAAGATGAGCAGTGAGGAGAGGAAGGAGGCGATGCTGGATCTGCATGGGCTACACTCGAACGAGGCGACTGAGGTGTTGGAGCAGTTCTTGCTTGCAGTAAGTTTATCCATGGTCCTGTCCTTCAAGACCATGTCTAATCTAGGCGTTTAGCTCGAGAATGAACATTTCTATGGATTAGGTATGGCTTTCTTCTGTCATGTTAACTCGAAAACGCGGCTCATCTTCAACTTCTCACAGCCTATGCCATTGTCGGAGAAGAGAAGCACACCGGAACGCAAGACGCTGCACGCGGGGCCTCCCGTGCACGGCTCGCCACTGGCGTCCGCGAGTGGCTGCACCGGTGGGGATACCCCTGGAGCGAGCGCGACGGGATCATCTGTATCGATCCCCTCACCCACACTTCCGAATGAAATACACAGAAGAAAGAAAGGAAAAAAAAAAGAAGTATCAATAAAGGAAGGAAATATCTTGAAAGTCGAATGGGACTGTTTTGTATGTTTTGTAACCCGCCGCCTAACTACCACCCCACACACGCCTTGTTACTCGCTTGTATGTTATTCAAAATTGTATCGCTCTTTCTAGCTCGGATGGCTTGTGCCGTAACGCGAAGAAGGCTGTATGAGTACAGTGTCGCAAATCCAACCCTATTGGAGTGTACGGAACCCGGTAGTGTCCTGCACACACAAGGCACACGTCAATAAGCCTTAAAGCCTACTGCGAAATAAAAATGGAACTGTTCTAGTATTTTGTTCCATTATACAAGTACATGCAGCTCAAGAAGCTAATGCCAGCGCCTCCTCCAGCTCATCTTCATCTGCCAGCAGAGTAGCGGCAGGTGGCGCGTTGCCGTACATTAAGCGCTGTATAACAATTGCGCAGTCGACGGACAATTGAAAGATAGCGCATACTTTGAACTGGAGTGGCGAGTTTTGCATGAAGAAGTAGACCGTTCTGTTTCAAAGGGTCATGATGAGGGAGAGCGTGTATGGATGAGCAAGAAGCGCACTTGAAGGAGTCTCCGCCTGCCCAGCCTACGAGCGTCGACATCCGGAAACCATACAACGAGCGTTGTTGGTAGTTGCTGTGGGTTATGGGAGTCTGAAATCAAGGTATAAATGTTTGTAAGAAGTCTTTTATACCTGATTAATTGAGGTATAGGCAAGGTGCTCTCTAGTCCGAGCGCGATGAAACCGAGGAAAGATATAAATATTTCGGAACGCCCGAAGATGAGGAAGAGGATGGCCTGGCACAGACTGAGGAGAATTTAGATATAGTAGGTATAGGTGCTGAGCATAAAACGTACATGAGACCAGCTAGGAATTCGATATATTGTGTGTAGGTTGTCCACTGCCAGAAGGATAGTGGGCGTGAAGATCCACCAATCGTTTCTGGGCTTAGTCGTGGTCGGTAAATGATGCAAATGTAAAGGAGCGCCAACTGTGTGGTAGATATTGAGAATGAGATAAAGGATGTGGCATGGGACATACCTGCGCGAGAATCATCAAGATTGATTGGATGAGCAACGCAAATTCAAAGTGATTCCTGGATAAAGTGGTATTAATTTATGTGAGATTTTTCTTGCTATTCTTGTAGACGCACCCGAGCCAAAAGAAACATCTTGTAATGTTGGCTATCAGTCTGTAGAAGAGGTTAATAAAGACGCGTTGCTCAGATAACGCGGCGATAAGTACAGGATGGCACAGACGTCGCGGGAGAAGCCCGTAGAGTCCCTGGACGAATGAAAAGGTCAGTTGAAGATAAAAAGGATCTAACAGAGGTGAACGCGCTTCTTCCGAATTATTGACACGGCCTGGTCTGCGTAAACCTGTAATGGAAGAGAAAGCGGGCGTTCAGCGGGAGAATGTCCGAGTTATATCTAGAGAGAAGCTACCAGAGGAGGGCCTACGGCCATGCCGACAGAGGCCATCGTCGTTAACCATGAGGACATGAGCGTAAGCCGGAACCAGGATGATGAACACTCTAACGGTTGCGCAGCGCTTTGCCGGACGCTGACGTCACGTGGCGACTCACATTCAATTCTTCTCCGAGTCCTGAGCCTCTGTACACCTCAGATTTCTACGACCCTGCCTCCCATCCCATTCACTAGCCGGTTACAATTCACAGATTAAAACCAATAATTGCAACGAACATCAACGCCGGCGTGGCCCATTAACCTAAAGTCATATACTCATTATAATATTTGCTTGGAACTCTCACGGATGGCCCTACGAGATAAACTGAATGGAACATTAGATGATGATGCAGCAGAAGTAAAGAAAGCGATAGCGACTGGGGCGCTGAAGGAGAAGCAGTCATCAGCTGGTGAGTTTGTGCATCCTTGTCAACGAGCATTGAGGTTTACTTGCCACTTGAAATAGTGCCCCCAATAATGTGCTACTGCTGCGCGTCCATTCTCATGACGGTGGTGAACAAGGTGCGCCCATTTTTGCCCTGATCTTCTTCTTTCTGTTGACACATTAGATTATAGTTTGTAGTGTCTGGAGCCAACTTCTCCATGAACTTTCTACTACTCGCTATACAGTCCGTGGTCTGCACGTTGTGCGTTCTGGCTGCGAAGAAGACTGGTATCATACGCTTCAGAGCGTTTGACACCAAGGACGCGAAGGCTTGGTTCCCTGTTAGCGCGTTGCTCGTCAGCGTCATCTATACTGGTTCCAAAAGTTTGGTGAGCATTATTACCAAAAAAAACGGAAACCCTACTAAACGAAATTGGAACTTTCAGCAATTCCTGAGCATACCTGTCTACACGATATTTAAGAACCTGACGATCATCCTCATCGTGTGTATGACTTGCTTATGGTCTGGTGAACAGGCTCAGCTGACCATAATATTTAGGCATACGGAGAAGTTATCTGGTTTGATGGCCGAGTGACTGGTTTAACTTTTGTCGCTTTCATCTTTATGGTGCGTATCCTGAAATCGTTTAGAAGAGTGAGATCATCTCTCATGGTTCCATAGGTGATATCGTCAGTCATTGCAGCCTGGGCAGACATCTCAAATGCTCTAGAAAGTGCCTCAGTGGCAACAAATGCGGCGGCAAGTTTGGAATCGATAACTGGAGCTGTCCAGGAGCTCAATATCGGTTATTTTTGGATGTTGATCAATTGCTTGACGAGTGCTGGCTACGTGAGTCGTATTCATATATCAAGGGCTATCACCTCAGCTGACCAGTGACACACAAGGTCCTTGCGATGCGAAAGCGGATAAAAGTAACCGGGTTTTCAGACTGGGACTCAATGTTTTATAACAACTTGTTATGTATACCAATTTTAGCGGTGTGTTCATTCACGGTGGAGGATTGGAGTAGTGCAAGTTTGGCGGTAAACTTGTGAGTAGCCTTTTACATTGCTTATATGCATCTCACGACGCGAAACCATGAACGATTAGCCCTGGAGAGACACGGTCGTTCCTTTTGATGGCCATTGCATTTTCTGGTGCGGCCGCAGTGGGAATTTCATACACTACGGCATGGTGTATCAGGGTAACAAGCAGTACGACATATAGGTGAGTGATGTTCTCCATAAAGCAATCCGTCATCGATTGACTCAAGTCTTGCGTTGCAGCATGGTTGGTGCGCTCAACAAACTACCTGTCGCTGCGTCGGGGATGATGTTTTTTGGAGACCCCGTTACGCCTGGCTCGGTCTCCGCTGTGAGCGTCGGATTTTTCGCGGGGCTCATATACTCTGTGGCAAAGCATAATCAGAAGAAGATGGACAGCCGTAAGGAGGCAGATACAATTATACCCCTGGTCAATCGAAATGATCAACGTTAGAAATATCAGTGTGTATGAATTTTGACAGTTCTCCTTATATTGACGTACCGTGTCTTCAAGGACGTTGAAAGATCCAGCCACGCACTTGCTAGAACAGATATCCTCGTATGAAGCTTCATGTTTTCGTTGTCGAATATTGGCAAATTCTTTGCTCGACCACCGAGATCCATGGAAAACGCGGGCTCAGTGTCTTAACACCGCTTCCTCGGACGATGATGTACATATTCGGTTTAGCTTGGGTTTAGCACATCGCGCCACGGCCTGTCAATCCAATCTTTTATCAGATCTGGGTGACGTTGTGGTCCCGTGGACATTTTTTCTGTAGCCTGCAGGCTCACAGGTCGGTGATGGTCGTGGATTCACTGGTGCTAAGCTCTTGGAAACGATGGGTAGAGTGGTTTCAGACATGCCTCGGATCCACCACGGAGCTACGGAAGTCCTTGAGACGCGGTGCAAATTTTTTCGTCAGCTTTAGAGCGAAGTTATCACATGAGGAATCGTCATAATAGCCGGGAGTCGGTGAATTGTGCGGGACGGAATTTGAGCGGTAACTTGGGGGCTTGAGGAGAGGTATAAGATGGTAGTCTTGGGGGTAAGATCCAGGATCGCAAAAGGGGGGAACTTTTCAATACTCTCAACTACTACCACTGTCGTCGACAAGTTTTTATCGTGTTTTTATCGGTTTCCCCCCGTGATTTGCAAATAATTACGCCCCAGTCGGCGCCCAATTCCGAACACT
Organism: Sphagnurus paluster; assembly: GCA_018282025.1. NCBI lineage: Eukaryota > Fungi > Basidiomycota > Agaricomycetes > Agaricales > Lyophyllaceae > Sphagnurus > Sphagnurus paluster. The sequence continues at coordinate 35,797 of JABCKI010000059.1, read as the reverse complement.
CAAATACGACACCCCCACGGACCCTTGCTTGAACCCAAACCACCATGGCATCTCAGGAATCCGCTACGCTACATCCCCCCCGCCTTGCGGGACTCTTCGTCAACACCCCCAGCACGCCCGGTACTCCTGTGCATTCTATCCAGACAATGCGCAGGAAGTCCGCTGGCCATGGAGGCCCCTTGACTAAGATCCTGGTCGCAAACCGTGGTGTACGCGCTTCTTGTCCTGTCTCGCGACGCTAGTCTTAAACCTGATCTACAGGAAATCGCGATTCGCGTCTTCCGGACGGCCCATGAATTGGCCATGCACACTGTCGCGATCTACTCTTACGAAGATCGCTTATCGGCTCATCGTCAGAAGGTGCTATTTCTTCACAGTGACTGATCGCACATGGCTAATTGTCTCAATGTCACATAGTCCGATGAGGCCTACCAGGTTGGAAAAGGCCTCACACCCGTCGGTGCATACCTCGCACAGGACGAAATCATCAAGGTCGCTCTCGAGCATGGGGTCGATATGATCCACCCCGGGTAAGTTAACCGATCCCCTCGCAGCCGATATCCTGGCTAATCGCCGCTAACCAAGCTACGGCTTTCTGTCTGAGAACGCTGAATTCGCAAGAAAAGTCGAGCAGGCTGGTCTAGCTTTCGTTGGTCCCTCGCCAGAGGTTATCGATGGACTCGGTGACAAGACCAAAGCTCGTACCCTTGGTGCGTCGACTATCCTCGCAGGAGGATTTTTGCTCATGTTTTACTAGCCATGAAGGTCGGCGTTCCCGTCGTTCCCGGAACACCAGGTCCCGTCGACACCTATACTGACGGTGCGGCGTTTATCGAGGAATACGGATTCCCAGGTACGTGTACTCCTAGCTGATAAGGTCCGAACATTGAGCTAATGACGACGACAGTTATTATCAAGGCCGCGATGGGAGGTGGTGGCCGTGGTATGCGTGTTGTCCGTGAACAATCTGACTTCCAGGCGTCCTTCGAGCGCGCCGTCAGCGAGGCCAAGGCCGCCTTCGGTGACGGAACCGTATTCATCGAGCGTTTCCTCGAACGCCCCCGTCACATTGAGGTCCAGATCCTCGCTGATGCTGAAGGCAACACCATCCACCTCTTCGAGCGCGACTGCTCCGTTCAGAGGCGTCACCAGAAGGTCGTTGAAGTCGCACCCGCTACCCATCTTCCCGAGGAGGTCAGGCAGGCTATTCTGAACGATGCTATCAAGCTTGCGAAAAGCGTCGGTTACAGGAACGCAGGAACTGCTGAATTCCTAGTTGACCAGATGGGAAGACATTACTTTATTGAAATTAATCCTCGTATTCAGGTCGAACATACCATCACTGGTGCGTCGTTATGGCCCTTTTTGGGTTTAAATCTGATTATTACTCACCAGAGGAGATCACTGGTATCGACATTGTTGCCGCCCAGATCCAGATTGCTGCTGGTGCTACTCTACCTCAGCTTGGCCTCACCCAGGACGCCATCACTAAGCGTGGTTTTGCTATTCAGTGCCGTGTCACCACTGAAGATGCTGCCCTAGGCTTCCAGCCTGACACGGGAAAGATCGAGGTATACCGTTCTGCGGGTGGTAATGGTGTACGTTTGGACGCTAGCTCTGGCTTTGCTGGAGCACAGATTACGGTTTGTGTTGATTCAATCTAAATATCCGCGTGTGCTGATGATGATCTGTGGAAAGCCTCATTACGACAGTTTGCTCGTGAAGTGCACAGTCAGCGGAACCACCTACGAGGTTGCCCGCCGCAAGATGCTCCGCGCGCTTGTAGAGTTCCGTATCCGTGGTGTCAAGACCAACATTCCTTTCCTCTTCCGCCTCCTTACCCATGACATCTTCATCGGTGGCAAGACCTGGACCACTGTCAGCACCTTTGATTTTCTTTTCCCCCGCTTATGTCTAATAAAATTCCCCCGTAGTTCATTGATGACACACCCGACCTCTTCAAGCTCGTTAAGAGCCAGAACCGTGCTCAAAAGTTGTTGGCTTACCTTGGAGACCTCGCCGTCAACGGAAGCTCCATCAAGGGGCAGACCGTAAGTTCTAAAGCTCCGTCATTGTGCAGTTTTTAACCCCTCCTAGGGAGAGCCTGGCCTCAAGACGGAAGTAGTCATTCCCCAGCTCCAAAGTCGCGAGGACCCCGAGAATGGACCCCCTCTCGACACCTCCTACCCCTGTACCATTGGGTGGCGTAACATCATCGTTGAGCAAGGTCCCGAGGCGTTCGCCAAAGCCGTCCGCGACTACCCCGGATGTCTTATCATGGATACTACCTGGCGTGATGCTCACCAGTCGCTGCTTGCCACCCGCCTCCGCACGATCGACATGGTCAACATCGCGAAGGAGACTAGCTACGCACTTGCGAATGCGTACAGTTTGGAGTGCTGGGGTGGCGCAACCTTCGATGTTGCTATGCGCTTCTTGTATGAGGATCCTTGGGAACGCCTGGTACGTGCTGTCCTTCCACTTTGATCCTTGTGATCTGAAATTGTAGATGTCTTTCAGAGGAAACTCCGTACCTTGGTGCCGAACATTCCCTTCCAGGCCTTGATCCGTGGTGCTAATGGTGTCGGATACACCAGCTATCCGTGAGTCGCAAGTCAATTTCAAAAGGATTCATGACTGACTTTCCACAGCGACAACGCAATCTATGACTTCTCCAAGAAGGCCGTTGAGAACGGCCTCGATATCTTCCGCGTCTTCGACTCGCTGAACTACATCGGTATGTTTCGTTTTCTGTTCCTTTGCCCAGCATTATGAATTAACTGCGTTCACAGAGAATGCAAGTGCTTGCTTCAATCAATCAATCAAAACTAACCTTAGCCCCATAGATGCGCTTAGGCATTGATGCTGCCAAGAAGGCCGGTGGTGTCGTCGAGGCCGTCGTTTGCTATAGTGGTGACTGCGCGAGTCCCAAAGAAACTAAATATACGTTGCAGTACTATCTTGACTTCGTTGACTTGCTTGTCAAAGAAGGTATCCATGTTCTCGGTGTCAAAGACATGGCCGGTCTCTTGAAGCCTGCGGCAGCCACACTGTAAGTTTTTTCTCGTATTTTAGTGTGATCGATGGTTCTGACGACAGCGCACCACTTCAACAGCCTCATCGGTGCTATCAGAAAAGCCCACCCCGATCTCCCTATTCACGTACACTCGCACGACACCGCCGGTATTGCCGCTGCCAGTATGATCGCGTGTGCTGCTGCTGGCGCCGATGTTGTCGATGTCGCTATCGATAGTCAGTCAATTGTTCTGTCCCCTGCTAATGACCATAAACTTACGGCAGCAACATTGTAGGCATGTCTGGTCTTACATCTCAGCCTTCTATGGGTGCCGTTTGCATGGCACTGGAACAAACGGGGATGGGAACTGGTATCCGCTACGAGGATATCCAAGCCCTTAACCTATACTGGAGCCAAGTCCGCATGCTTTACAGCTGCTTCGAGGCCAATGTTCGCGCGTCAGATTCCAGCGTCTTCGAGCATGAGATGCCCGGAGGACAGTATACTAACCTCATGGTGCGCGTGATTCGGTCGATCTTCTATCTTATGTTATTGATATGGTTTTTCGGACAGTTCCAAGCCGCTCAACTAGGCCTTGGAACACAATGGACAGGTATGACATCTTCTAATTCCACATATCACAGAAGTGACGACATCTGTATATCCAGAGATCAAGAAGAAATACATCGAAGCCAATGAACTTGTACGCATTGTTGTCTCTTTTTACAATATATCTATCTTAAGTATCTGTCTTAGTGCGGAAACATTATCAAGGTACGAGTCAGGCAGTTCCCCTGGTGGTCTAGAATTAAACAAATATCACAGGTCACACCGTCCTCCAAAGTTGTCGGTGACTTTGCGCAATGGATGACCTCCAATTCCTTCAGCAAGGAAGATGTCCTTGCCAAAGCGGAGAATTTGGACTTCCCCTCGTCTGTTGTTGAGTTCTTCCAGGGCTACCTCGGGCAGCCTGTGGGTGGATTCCCCGAACCCCTTCGCACCAAGATTATCAGGAATAAGCCAAGAATCGATGGTCGCCCCGGTGCTACCATGGAGCCTCTCAATTTCAAGAAGATCAAAGCAGAGCTACGGAGCAAGTTCGGCAAGCACATTACAGATGCGGACGTGTCTTCGTATGTCATGTACCCGAAGGTTCGCATCTTGCTGATATGTTTGGCTTCTCTTTGCATACTTACGGGACCGTTTTATATAGGTCTTCGAGGAGTACCAGGGCTTCATTGAGAACTACGGTGATCTTAGGTTGGTTCTGATGTTCTATCTGCTATGATAACGCTCACGATTACATATGATAGCGTCATTCCAACCCGATACTTCCTGGGTCGCCCCGAGATTGGAGAAGAGATGCATATCTCCATAGAGAAGGGAAAGATGCTGATTATCCGTCTCATGGCTGTTGGCTCTGTGGTCGAGGGAAGCTCCCAGCGCGACGTCTGGTTCGAGGTCAACGGAGAAGTAAGCCCACTCACTTTCTCTCATGTAATAAATGCTTAATACAATCTCCACAATCTACGATCAGGTCCGCGCGGTAGCTGTTGAGGATAAGAATTCTGCCGTTGAAACAGTTTCGCGGGAGAAGGCCACCAGCGATCCTGGTTCGGTTGGCGCGCCCATGTCAGGTGTTGTTGTCGAAGTCCGGGTGAAAGAAGGCCAGGAGATCAAAAAGGGAGACCCACTTTGTGGTGCGTTTCAAGAGTCCCATTATACATTGTATCAGCTGATAACGATTTTTGACCTTCAGTTTTGAGTGCGATGAAGGTGAGTTTATAATATGCTTGTATTTCTTGGCCTCACGATCTTCGATAGATGGAGTCTGCCGTCACTGCTCCTGTTTCCGGGCACATCAAGCGCGTCGTTGTCCACGAAGGTAATTTCGAGCGATTTCTTTCGCGTTCACCTCTTGATATATACTTTATACTTCCAGGTGATTCTATTAACCAAGGAGACCTGACTGTCGAGATCGTTCATTAAGTCGTAATACTCAACTGTACTTTTATAAGAGATTTACATAGATGTTGTAACAAAGTGGAAACCCAATGGATTTTAACATGTCGCTTCTCATAGAAAGCGCAAGGCTCAATCATAAAAAGATCTGGGAATTTCGCACCTTTGTTCCTGCTTCACATTTGGACAACTCAAATACTCCGGCTACTTGGAATTTGGTCGAGCTGTGAATATAGTGACGCATTACTGACACAACCTAGGTCGGTCTAGAAATTGTGAAATCACTTTGGAAGATCATCATCACAGGTGTCCGGGGATTACCTTGGTAGTAAAGAAGAGGATTTCCGGTACGGTAATGATCAGGCAGGAAGGGTTTTAGGGAGCATTTGGTTGGAGTTTCTCGCATGTACATGTTTCTTATTCCAGAAAAACTATCGCTATCGTATTACTGAAGCATTGAAGCAACAGACTGAATGTGTGTGACGCATTCGCCATGGATTTCTTCCACGATTTCCTGGAAAGTAGACATACCGTACATGAATTCGATCGTGAAAACGGTTCTAGGTGGCCTCACCTTTGCTGGCTGTATTTTATTCATCAACCCAACGCCAGCGCCAGCCCATATCACAATACGATCCGGATCATCCACCTTTACGCCGTCTGCATATTTACGACGCAGATCGGCAATATCTACACCATTCTCGAAGTCCACAACGGTACCTGGTGGAGTGCATAAGGTTCCTGCTCGCCACAAAACGCACTATAATGTAAACAGATTGACTGACTATTGCGTAGACCCCGGCCATCTATGCCTCGAGGCCAGCCGAGTGTGTTGCGGGCGTGGTCAAAGGCCATGGTACGCACGGAAGAGCCCGTGCCTGCCGAAGTGAGCGCAAGACGTTGTGAGTCTGAATATAGACTTTCTGGAGACAATAGAAAGCGGGTTCCGAGAACGGCACCTGAGGCACCAAGAGAGAGCAGTGCGGCGATATGACCACCATTCACCAGACCACCTGCACCAAGGATGGGCGGACCTTCTTCCGAAAGGTTGGCGAGAATTTCTGATACGAGGGTAAGCAAAGGTGGCGAGGTACTAGAACCATGTCCTCCAGCCTCTATGCCTAGGTCACAATGAGTAATGACGCCCAATAAAGAGAGATGAAGATGAAAAACCTTGAGCTACGATGACATCGGCTTTCCAGGTATTGATTGCAACAAGCGCCTCCTCCAAGGACGTAACCTGAATAAAAATCTTTGTCGCTCCCGGATGTTCTTCAGACTCCCGGATGAAGTTAATCCAGCGTTGGAGCTGGGCCCCGAAAGAAAGCCAAACGGCCTGAACCTTGTTATCTAGAGCGACAGAAAGCAATTGCTGAGCCGGCGTATTCGGCTTCTCGAGCTGCCACCCTAGGTATCCAATCCCAATGGGCAGCGGTGATTGAGTGTCGGCCTGCAGTATCGAGCGTGCCGACTCCACCTCGGATCTCAGCTTCTCAAGGCTTTGGTAGCCTGCCATGTTATGGTCAGGAACGTAGATGTAAGTTCAGATTAAACCCCAAAGTCTTGACCCACCATACGCGATAAATCCAAAACCGCCTCCTTGGGAAACACGAGCCGCGAGAGCACCTAAGAGTGGTCGGATGGCTAGTGCACTTTGAGAGAGGAACACATACCGCCACTGGCTCCCGCCATGGGACCGCTTACTAGGGGGGTGCGAATTCCTATACGAGTTTTTACCAGTTATACACCAACCGGTGTCCATATGCGGGCGTACCAAGGAGCCTCGTGAGCTTCGTAGATATGGAAGCCATTTTTGAGAGAGTGATGTAGTTATTGACTTGCTAACTGAATCGACCTGCTTACTATTAGTACTACGCTTCGAGCAGCTGAGTAAGACGTTGTCTCGCAAGGCTGGCTGACAGCAACAAAATGGCCAACTGGGACTTGACACAGAAAAGACCAAAAAAACCTCTAATTTGACATTGGGAATAAGAACTGAGATAAGATATGACAGATGTAAAGAACAAGGCAGAGATTGACGACGGTTGACGGCGTGCGCGACGCCGGCCACAACAGAGTTTGTCACTGTTTGTGAAAATTCCAGGGTTTCCGTTCACTTCATCGCTGCTGGAGACTTGAACTTATCGCCCATCATGGTAAGCCCGCAGATCATGCTAATCCATGGGAACGTCTGATATATGTTTCCCCATAGCCTCCCCCAAAATCCAAAGGCGGAAAAATGCTCAGTCTTGTCAACTGGAGGCTAAAAGTCACGATCAACGATGGCCGCGCCTTGACTGGCCAAATGCTCGCGTTCGATCGTCATATGAATCTTGTTCTGGCGGATTGTGAGGAGTTCAGGAGGGTGAGGCCAAAGAAGAAGGCTGGCGAAGAGCCTGCGGCCGAGCAGGAGGTTAAGAGGACGTTGGGGCTGGTAATTCTGCGAGGCGAGACAGTGGTCAGCTTGAGTGTCGAGGGTCCGCCGCCCGTAGTGGATGAGGACAAGAAAAATGCTGTGCGTCTCGTTAGAATTTCGCCTTTCTGGCACCTACTGATTAGGCTCTTGATTAACCATCATAGCTCCCAGTTGGGCCTGGTCGCGGTATGCCTGCTGGTCGTGGGATTGGCATGATGCCTCCTAGTGAGCTATTCAACTCAGCTTTCCCCCTTGATCACATTCTGATAACCGTTTTTCTCAGTGGGACCGCCTTCTCTTGCCCGGCCACCGATGCCGTTTGCGCCCCCAGGTATGCCGGGCCCCCCTCCCGGATTCAGGCCGCCTGGCTTCCCACCAGGCATGCCATTTGCCCCACCCCCAGGTTTCGGTGGCCCTCCTCCTGGGTGAGCCATACCTGCACATGTTTCTTTATCATACCTGACAACGTACCGATCCCCATCGCAGCTTCCAACCTCCGCAATGAGAGTGTATTTCTGTTGTTGACCATTTCCGTGTTTTTGTGTTTTTTTGCTGCAAAAAGGAAAGTGTATCAAGGCGTCGTCAGTACCCGCGAATGCGCCTATGTTATTTAGACACTGTAAGTTGGGCGTGTACCTGACACGCGATCCAGGGTATTCCCTCCGTTGAAATAAATGATGACGATTGCTTTGAACCCACCGGACCTTTCGAGATCACTTTGCTCAGATCAGCAAGGACATGTGGCCTCAGGTTACCGACTTGCACACCCTCAACAGGACTGTTCAGCGACAAGGCTAAAAGTCTTTAGTCACGAGCTGATGCGTAAGAGATGTGACCGTCTTGGTGAGCAATCCGAATATACCGGTCTCGAGTGTTTAAAAAATAGCCTTTGGGCAGGCCTCGGGCGGGGATGTTGGAATGACTTCGCTAAATTGAACAAAGTGTCGGGGTACATAGGTACCTCTCCGTATGGACAGAAAGCCCAAGCGTATGTCCGGTCACTCAATTCAAGACCCGGTGACCTAAATAACCTTATCATCCCTCCCAGGCGCCCGAGAAATGATTGGACCTTGCAAAATATCTCGATTCACCTCCTTCAGCCCATGATCACTACATCCATCAGAATACCTCCATTTTTGACGCCCATGTTTAGTTGATTCAGGGCGTTGATTGTCGTCTGCAGTGCACAACCTGATTTCACTGCTTGTAAAGTTCTTGTCAGCCCATTATTTCTTGTCGTTCATGACTCTATCCCAATGATGATGCTTCCCGCGCTGATGCCTGAGAACTTCGTACGAGGGCCGCCTATCCAATACGCCGGAAACTCAATTCATACTGAGCAGCCGCCAGGTATACACAAGGTTCTGTGACTTTGCATCTAGTAGCAGGACGTAAATGTCTCAACGGGTAGACAGAACTTTGGGTGCACTCGGTTGGAGCTCTGCTTTAATTGAAGTCGGGACTGACAAATATGCAGGAAAAATCGGGGTCATCTAGCTCGCGATACACTGGTCGTTCACAAATGACTAGCTTCGTAGGCTCTTCGGATCCAAGTTACCACTAAAGTTGGTTGCAATATTGCAAAGTCCGGTCGGCCCTCAATGAATATTATCGTAACCCTGGAACTCAAAAATCAATTATTACTTGTTGTTCCTTTAGGTGCCCCCATCCCTCGCAATACAGTTTTACTCATGCTGTGCGTGATCCTTCCCCTTTGCTGCCAGCGCCACTGATGCGCTCCTGCGCGGTCCCATAATTGACCGATGGATACGCGATGTCAAGCCCCCTGGCGTAATTCACCGTTGACGGGAAAATGCTGCTAACCGCAGTTGCCAGTCGTCAATGGCCATGCATGTATTCATGGGCGTTTTGATTAACTTGTTCTACTCTATTGAGTTGGCTCTGCATCGCTGGACCGGGGTGATAATATATATCAAGTGTGCTATACTCGTATCATTTTCTGGTCTATATGCGTGTCCTCTGGGGAAACGCCTAAAGGAGAAGGAGGTAAGTGCATCGTCGTGCTCGCAAATCTGGTCTTCTCACGCAATACACATGCAGAGGTGCGAGGCTGTGCATGTAAATTGGCATGTATGAACGCGCTACATAGATCCACTAGCGTGTGTGAACGAACCTGTGCAGACGATATTGATCGTGTCATTCGAGAAGGTTTAAAAATATCCCACTTGTGTGTACGCGGTCGACCGTTATGTTTTTTTTTCTGCTGACAGGCTGACTCTGTGCTCCGCATTAGATATTTTTGGATGGTATAGCTAGACGACCTACATGTGGCGGCGATATTGGCGATATTCAACTCCGCGCGGCGGAAGCGACTGTGTCATTTCACGTTATCCTCACTCGGTTTCCTGCGCACGCGGGATGGCACCGACGAACCTAAAACGCCAATATCATATCACACTCTCCGACAACCACACCCCGGTGATACGCCGAGCGTGCGCGGGAGCGCAGTCGCGCGTTGCACCGTATCTAGCAGATGCATCTGGATCCGGTATCACATTGATTCCGAGTTGTATTTTGGTGATGTGTGTATCAGCATCTACTTTATCTATTGCTCTGAGGCTGAATAGGAGCTTAGAAGATGCCTGAATTAAAGGCTAATGCTAACTTATTTTGCGCAGGGGGTGGAAGCGCGGCGCTTTTTGTTCGCCCACGCCCACGCCCACGCCGCCATCTAAGCTCTGGAAAGGTGGAGCCTCCAAGTATGTCGGACATGCCCTCTTTCGATGGTGGCAGCACGCATCTGGGAAGTTCTCAAATGCATCTCTAACGTCAAACTGGGGCTCGCTATCAGGCGTTGCTTGGGCGCTATTCTTGTTGCCTAACCTGCACTTTGAGCCTACCTATCTGCGCACTGCTCCAGGAATAGCTGCGCAGTAGACTATAATAGGCCTCGTCGGAGGCACCTAATGGGCTTGAGTCTGGATTGATAATTCATTCGACTCCACAGTCGTCGTCCATTCGGGTCTGCCGGCGACTTAACTGGCTATCATCTAGCATCTATCTATTTATTGCTGTCGCCTCGCTTTGAGAGTCGTTTGAGTTTTCGGGGCGCGCGCGTGGAGCACCTACGACGAGTACGGCCGGACCTGGCACGTTGTGCTGGCGATCTCACCCAGGATGCCGTACTTGCAGCGACGAGGCACACAAACCGCGACACGCAAGTTGATACATCATCTATCTTTCATCTGGAGTAAGTTCGACGGACGACGATGACACACGACAGACGACAGGTCGTCACGCCGATGCGTTACAAGGTACTAATTCGCCCTAGGCACGGGGCACACAATCCCCACTGCGACCAGCTACGACACCCAGGATTTAGCTACCGGGCGGGAGGCACCACCTTTGCTGCTGACGATGATGACAACAATGCATCATGCTTGCCATGGCGTACCACCGGTGTAATAATACATTCGATACATAAGCAAAGTGTGATGATCATGCATCGACATCTAGACGGTGTCAATTGCACGATCGTGTTCGTTATAACGTGTATGTAAATTGCTCATATGTGCATGTGCGCATGCGAGATGCTCGGGCGGACGATGAGCAGTATAACGGCAGACGGAGGCTTCTCTGGGTGGCCCCGAGGCGCAGGGACTCGTCCATTGACGGCGCGGACCCGGGTCTTTCTGTGAGGCCATACCCTATTTGTGCACACACGACTAGTGGTTGGTGACTTCGTGGCTTTCGGATTACACATATGCAGTGTACATCATTAAGCTTATTGTTGATTAATTCTTCTCGTCAGCCAGGCCCTTCAGGCCCCAGGTTTGGGAGTGGGGGTAGGGGTAAAGTACGGGCGTAAGTAGATACTTGGAGAACACGATAGACGATACACGACACGAGATATGCATCACGTTAATGAGGGAAAAATCGCAGAGCAGAAAATGGACATCGCCACCGCGCTTTCTCGATCGTCCATCGATAATATACAATGACGTCGATGCAATAGGTACGTTTCATTCCTGACGATCGTATTCGCTTCATCGATGGAGGCCAAGGTCTGTGAATGGAAAGCAGAAAGAAGGGCTGATACCGACGCCGGCACAAGGCGAGGGACGATCGTGCTGATAGAGCTGGAATTGCGCGAGGGGGGAAGGGCAAGGGGGAGGGGAAGGGCGAAGGGGATTGCGACTCAGCGGAAGGCGCCTCGAGATCATGATGCAGTGGAGTGATAGGGTGATAGATTGGGATTGTGCGGTGGGTGTGGGTATGGTTATTGCGAGAGGCGATTTGGATCACGCATGCCGGGAGAAAGGTGGGCGGAGGCTATAGTCGCGATGCAACTCGGTATGTTCCAGCGAGGGCAGCGGTAGATGGGAGCGAGCGAGCGCGCTGATGCGCAGAATCCCCGCATTGTACGCTCCCTGTGGCTTTGTGCAGTTGCAGCCACTGATCGCACTAGGCCGTGCGGGCGCGACAGGTGGGCGACGGGAGACAGACGGAATTTTCAGAGTCCCGGATCCAGGAACTGCAAGGGCGCAAGTTCCGCGAGCAATTGCACAGAAGTGATGCAGAGAGAGAGATCATGATCAGTGGCTGGTGGCTAGTGCCAGTGGCTGCGCTGCATTCGGCAGCTGGGACTGGGGAGCGAGTAGCGGACGCTATAGTGAGTGGCACTGGTTCTAGCGCGCAACGCGCTGGGTATTGGTCGCAGATAAGCAGAATTATGAGTTATGAGGCAGGATTATGTTCGAAGCATCGCGAACAGGCCAAGCAGTGACGGAACATCTGTGTGCTGGGTGGATTAGGCAAGTAGGGGTGAGGTATCAGGTGCGCAGCAGATAGTACGAGAGGGGATCAGGAGTGCATAGTCAGCAGGAGGCAGGAGGCTTCCCGCGAAGCACCCTGGGGGAGGAGCCAGCCCGGGGCCGGCGCCGAGAGGACTCTTCGAGGGCCGGGGGCAGCCGCCACCACCAGGAGAGAGGGGATCTGCAATCGGGTGTATATTTGGTACACGAGATGAGGTGAACGAACGTGCAGGAATAGCCAGGGAACACAGTGGAACTTGGACGCCTTGGTATTCCGTATCGAGGGCCCAAGCTGAAGAGCAAGGCGAACATGGCCATCGAGATAATTCACGCAGACCGAGATTGAGGGTTCCAGAGAGAATATTCCATTCCATGATGCATGGCACAAGCCACCAACGCGAATGCGTCTGGAAGAGGCAGGTGCGGCCCCGGGCAGTGGGGCCACGGGTACATCCGAGTGATCTACAGACGGGACTTGCCAGAGCAGCCAGAGTGGGCTGTTATGTGAAACCAGAGTCTCGATTTGGGGTGCTCGCGTTCAAACTGCTGGGTGCTGGGGATGGAAGAAGTCGATGGGGAGGGGGCTTGAATGGAGGACGTACATAGGGAGGGGTTGGGGCTCGGGGAGGGCCTCGGAGGCATGGGGTGGTACCGACCCTAGAAATTTTGAAAATTGGAGTGAGAGACGAACTGTGAGACTTGAGAAGCACGCAAAGGCAACGAAGGGAAGAGAGTAGAAGTCGATTACAGGGCTAGCATGGGTATGCTTATGCATCAGTGCATCCACCGGGGGTCCGAGTCCCTGCGTTTGGCGATGGGGACAACGCTTCTGTGTGCGCTCGCGGTGTTTGAAATGGAAAAAATGAGACAAGGTGAAGACTGACAGTTGGGGACGGGCAAGGGACGGCAAGGCTCGGGCAGGCGGGCGCGCTGGGTCTGTATGTCGCCGAAGTGCCTGCCAGGTGCCAAAATCAGAATTTAGATAAATGGTTGCCCACAGTCCGTGGCAGACACGATGACAATAATTGTAATCATTGCGTGGTAGTCGCCTACAACGGTGGAGAAAACGTGCAATATTTATACGCTGTGGGCGTGGGCCATTTAAAGCTCATGTGTAGATGTAGCCGGGCTCAACTCGGGTCGCGGTCAGGGTGAGTTGTAGACGTCGACGGAGTGAGAAACATCCCAGAGGTTGGCTTAATCACACAGAAAGTTCAGGAGGCACGGCAAGGAATGCATTGGAGTGCAGACGGGCATGCGGAAGTCAAGTTACAAGTGAGTACAGGTGGTATGGTGGGGTGGGGTGTAGCGTACAGACGGGGGGATATATCAGGCGGTCTATGTAAGTGGTATGCGTGAAAAGGGGAATGAGGTGAGTGAGCGTAGGTGGATGCAGGATAGATAGTGATGGAGATGGGGCGCAGATAGTGTGGTGTGCGCGTGAGAGTGAGCGTGCGGTTTTGAGGATGGCAGGAAGCGGGTGGTCATGGGGCTGCGTTGTATGTGTAGGGCAGCATATAGAGAAAGAAGAAAAAAAGAGTCCAAGCATAATAAGCCTTTTTTCCGCGTTCGGGAGGCGTAGAGTGTGCGAACGAGGGGAAGATCTATAGTGGGAGGCAGCAGATAGAAGCGCTATGAGGCGCGGGTTCTAGGCAAAAAAGTGTTTTCAAAGTATGAACACGAAAGATCTGGCGGACAGAGGTTGAGCAAATGAGCAGGATTTGGTTTAGCAGTGGACGGCGTCGTCTGGTGAAAGGCGAGTTTGGGGGATGTAGGGGATGCGATGAGGGGCGTGGGCGGGCCGGCAACCCATGAGCGCACGTGGGTGGCGAGTGCACCGAGGAAAGACGAGGATGGGATGGCGATGGCGAGCGTCGACGCGGGGGTCGCGATGGAGGAATCGGTCGGGCCGGAGAGGACAGAGTTGTCGGTGCTGTCGGCGCCGAGGGAGGTGCGGCTGGCAAAGGCAAAGTGCTGCTTCGGGGTGACCATCGGCCGCGTGGGCGAGGCCGGCGCGGCGCGGGGTGCTGTGACGCAGAGCGCCGGTGGGGCTGGGCGCTGATTTGGGCGGAGGAGTTTGGGGAGACGACTGGTGGATGGCGTTGGTGGTTTGGAGGGAGTGGTTGGGCGGGAGCGGGCTGGGTAATCACAGCCGCTAGCTGGTGGAATCGCGGCAGCCCAGGCGAGGATGCCGGCATCGCGGCTATTCGTGTGTACATCGTCGACTTGGTGGTAGATGATGTCGTCAAAGTCGTCGTCATAGTCGACTTCGGAGTAGCGCTCGAGGAAGTTTGAAGGGCCAGAGTTGTCCTGGCACAGAGGCGAGCAGTAAGGACCAGGGCCCTCCTGTGGGAAATGGTTAGGAGGGGACGAGGAGGAGAGGAAATACGGAAAACATACGAAATGGCAGTCACAGGCCAAGCACCAGTTAGTGTCCATGAATGAAGATTTAGAGTGTAAAGGGAGGATTGGGGGGGTTGAGCGTCGTTCCTGCCCTCTCCACCGAATTGTCTTTATATCTCCCTTGCCTCAAGCGTCCTCAGATCCAAATCGGCATCCAGATCGGCGATTCCCCGATTTGGATCTCGAAAAGTCCCAAACCAGACCCTTTCCCGCACATCACGGTGCCCCTCTTGCCCCGCTAACGCCCAGATCCCATTGTAACCACTCCCGCCCCGCCGAGGGCTGCGGCTGACTCCGAAAGAGGGTGACCAGTTGTGACTCGCTACAAGAATAAATCTCCCGCGTCGGTCATCATCCGTACCCCGACGCCGGCGTCCAATTTTTCCATCAGAACACTCTACCCGGCGACTTCCTCAGATTCCTTCTGCTGCCCGAGCCCCTCCCCGCTCACACTCTGCCTATTTTTGCTGCCCTTCCACTGATACTGCTCCACAGCTACCTACCTACCTGCCCTGCTCCTTGTAGTCGACGCTGCTAGTAAGTAATACTAAAAAGTAACGGCAGCAGCACCCCAGATCCCTCGTGGTCCACTTGCCTTTTACGGAACCATGCGCAATATATCCCCCTTGATCCCCCGCCAAACCCTCTTTGTCCTGCCGCCATGCCGGCCGATCCCTTCCTGCACTTTATCAGAGGCGTTTGCCGGCCCTGCCGTTCCTGTGCTGACTCGTCTCTTCGTCATCAGCGTCATCATCAACTCTTCACTAGCATATTCCTAGCAATTAATTACTCCACTACGCTAGACTACTGCCAATCAGTCCTGTGCAACCAATGCACCCGCTACTCTACCCCAATTTCCCTCAAGGGCCCTCGTTGCGCGCAGACCCCTCCTGTCAGCCTAGTCTGCTCCAGCCCCGTCCCGCCCCAGTCCGCGCTGTCGCATCCCACAACCGCAAAAAATTATTGCCTGCCCGCAGTGTACTTCTTCTGGGTCTCGACGTCCACCGTGGGCCTCGGCCCAGGACTCGAGTAACTGCAGTCGTACTAGTTCCCGACCACTCGCAATCCCGACTCGCCTCATGTCACATGCGGACTGTCGAAAAAAAAAATAAAAATGGTGTGAATATATGTTACCCTACAATCGCTAGGCGCTGGATTTAATTGTAAGCACAAGCGCTGGACAGGTATGTGTATGTGGGTCCGGGTGGGCGCTCTTTCGACATCGGGTACCCAGGCGACAGACGCGGCGTGCGCGACTCAATGGATACCGCCGGCTACACTTTCAAGTCCCCATATCATTGTATTTGGCTTCTATCTATTGACATGTCCATTGTCGTTTCATTTTTCATGTTTCGATACTAGTCTTGGTATTGATAACGTTACCGTATACGATCCATTGCGAGGCTGTGTCTATGTAAAATAATCCACAAAATTAATCGAGTTCTGTAACGTCAATTCAGCTCGTGCAAAGAGCTTGCGTTTGTGTGTGGGTACAGCATCAGCTGCGTAGAATTCGAAGAGCGCGCCGGCGAGGGACCGAGAGCCTGTTGTGGCGTGCCGTCTTCGCCTCCGACGCCCTCACCCCATCCACGAGCGCAGATAGAAGGTGTGAGCTGCTTCATACATGCTTGCTGGTTGCTACCGATAACGAAAAGGAAGAAAAAGAAGATGGGTCGATGGGAGAAAGGTGGAGGGAAGCACGCGACCAGCCACTCGCAAAACACCACGCGTGTGGCGTGTGCGTGTGCGTCCCACCTCTGGTCCTCCCCCTGTCTGAGGTTATAGCCAATCCGACAGCCTGTACGATGCAGGCGTAGATGCACTGACACTCGCAGCCCCCGTCGTCGCCGAGCTCCATCGATAGACACCAGCTTTGTTCTCGTTATCATTTCTCATACGCAGGGTCCCGCGTTCGCAGAAAAACAGACACAGTGGCACCGAGGAAGCTGTGGTGCTTTTGTCCACATATACAGTATTGTTCATTGGATCGTTTACAGACACCGGGACAGCGTACACCTCGAATGGTGCAGATTAAAATTATACATCCTGCCGGAATCAGATGAGGGTCACAGATCGATAACACAGGGCAGTCCCTCCCAAGGATGGAGCAGAGATGGAGGACGATAAACACTGCACACAAACAAGTACAGACCCCAGTGGAGGTGCGAGCGATCGCCGTGTGGCAGGGACGGTCGAGGTAGAGCTAGAGGCACTCCTTCCCATGCTCATGCTCATGTCCACACCCCACGCCTTTGCGGCGTGCTCTCTCGCCTAGGTCAGAGCATATACTTACTTACTTAGCGTGCACCACGGCCCCGGCGTGCAGATGTGACTGCGATGACGAACCTTTTTTGCTGATCGGCGAATGGGCAGTGGCAGCGGCACGTCGCTGATCGTAGTCGTGGTCGTGTAGGAGCCTGGGAGTCCCACCCAGCGCGCTTTCGTTTTTGCGTTTCCATGTTTGATTTCGTGATCGTCTTGACTTTTTTTTTTTTTTTTTTTTTGCTGGTCTTCGTTTCGGTTTCGGTTTTGGGGTGCGCGCGCGGCTCTCGGAGTTAACGCAGTATCGAGGCGAGTGGACGTAGAAAATGGTGTGCATGTCTACTGTACCGTAGTTGGCAGCGCTTCGAGGTGGGCTTCTCGGTGCAGTGATGCAGGGCCGACTACCGGCGGCTGCCAACTAAAGTCATTCTCTGCTGCGCTGCGCTCCTGAGGCTTGGTTTCTGAGGAAGAGAGGCTTTTGTGGAGATGAAAGTCAAGTTTTTTATATTTTATTTTATTTTATTTTTATTTTATTTATTTTATATTTTTTTTTTAAAAAAAGGCAAGGAACCATGATCTCGTTGAGTTACATACTATGGATGGTTACCACTGGTGCTTAGTAATAGACACGAGCACGATGTAGACCACGTACGCGAAGGGCTCGAGAAAAAACCAAGGAAAAAAGAAAAGAAGAAAAGAAACTTGCGATGGGAAATTGGTACGGGGCGTAGTGCCGAGCGCTGGGCGCTGCCATAACTGAGGGTCTCAGAGGCTTGGAGGTGCCGTCAACAGAAGGATAATGACGGCATTCGAGGGTGCCAAGCACAGGGCTGGCTCAGAACAGAGTGTACATTGAATGGCGACGAGGGCGCGGCATCACATCAGATGCAGAACCCGCCGGGAGTGTTCGCGAGAGCCAGAGCAAAAAGCAAGAGCGAGAGCGAGAGGTGTCTGCGTGTATCCTTATACCCGCATAAGGCCAGCGCTTAGCCTGTCCGTGGCCTGATGGCCTGATCGTCCAAGACTAGAAGCGCAAAGGTTGAACTGTCGAGTCGACGGCGAGGCCTTGGCATGTTGCCAGTGCTGTATACTTGTACACAAAAAAGTGTTCGCTGGACGGGACGTGCTTCCATTGATGCCTGGGCTCGCCGACGCCCGAAGGGCGGCGTCGGCGGCGCTCGCGGTATCAAAGTGGGTCGTGCGACATGTCTAGTGATAAGGCTCGTGCGTTACCCCAGAAATGACGAGAAGCGGGCTGGGAACTTTTCATTATGAACAATGGCAATTTTGCACATTGTTGGAGAGCCCGTGCGCATGGATTCAAGGCTCGAGAAGTTGAAATTCGGGTGCAAATTAGAAATCGATGATAAGACTGGGAGCAATGGCTGGGAGAACAGTAGTCGCCGAGTCGTGGTGACTCGTGAGGCCGTTCGGGAAATGCCAGCGCGTGGTACCTGCACGATAAGTGTATAATAATATTGCGCAATGCAGCGGCGGAGTCATGGTGTGCTTTTTTGCGTGGGACGCGCGTGGCCCTGCGTCCGCGTAGCGCGTAACCTAGAAAGCAGGCAGCAAATGTATGTATCTAGTTACCGGTATATGCTGTGCGAGGCAGCGGGTAAGGGCTGACTGAGACGTGTCCGGGCTCGAGTTCTCTGTGAAAGAAAAATCGGAGGTGGTTTCTGACAAGTTTCTGATTCGAGTTCTGATCCATCAGTAAAATTATTGATCGCCTCGACACGACATGGATTTTCGTTATGGTCATTAATTTGCCTCTACTCGGTCTTCTGAATCTTGGCCGCCCGCTTCTTCTCTTCCTCCTCAAATTCTGCCAATGCCTTGACCTCCGCGCGCCGCGCATATTCTTGACCCGCCTGTGTGTTCGAGATAAGCGAGATTATTCACTCATTGTCTGCATCACAGCCACACACCTGTAGCACCAAAATCGATCCCAAACACACCATTACGATCACATTCCCAGCCGAGAGTACACGCAGCGCCTGCACACGATCCTCCGTTGCTTCTTGCAGATTCTTACCTTCCTCTAGCGGCGTTACTATCGCCTCCAGTGCCGGGATCGTAACAGTAAGATACACCGCGACACTCATAACGTAGGCTCCTGTAGTAGATGTACTTCTCTGTTAGATACTCCCAGACAACCCGGGACAGGAAAGTCCGTACCAAGACATGACCCGTCAAAAAACATCGCGCTGTCATCCCATTTATGCAGCTTCGAAAGCAGCCCCACAAGTCCTATTCCTACCATCGCGTGCAACAACGCCTGGAACCAAGTAGAGCCATCAGCGAAGTTCCAGTCTAGACTTGGCGCCATTTTTACCTTGATAGCAGGCGGTGCATTGAAGAATGTTTTGTAGAATTGTACACCGTCACCAATGACTCCATCGTTCAGCTCACTCCATAGTATCCGGTGGTCGACAGTAAAGCAGATGAACAGCACACCTGCAGGCGGGTGCAAACATTAGCCGGGTTTTCGGCCTCGGAGTGTCAGCTGCATACCAAGGAAGAACGACACTGGAGCGAGAACTGCTGCTTGTTTGAATCCCATAGTTGTGGTTGATACAGACTCCAAAAGCGACGTCAAGTCAGAAATTTTTGATCGAATCTGCACACGCTGGGACGTGGCCCCCGCTTGGCGAGCGTCAAACGCGCGGAGGCGCCCACTCAAGTGTATCAATCAATGCCTTGACTAGTTGGTGTATCAACTGTACACTATGTACAATGGCAGCAGTGTAAAAATAAGATATAAAACATCCAAGGAAAGTGGTGCAGTGCGGCTAGTGGTATAAGTGGTATATGGGATGCATCGTCCTAGAACTGAATAGTAAAAAAAACAAGATATGCATCGTCGTACAAGCAGTCATTTCCAGCATTACAAGAACCCATCTCTCCGTGGATGCGACGGCGAGGGAGGAATATTCACCGGCATGGTGGTTTGCGTCGGCCGAGGAGATGTTGGCAGCCCAATCATACGCGAGTGTCTGTTCCCCCGCTCCGAGCCGGTGACAGTGACATTCAGCCCTCGCGTCGCAGCGAGGTTCGTTACCCGCGAGCTTTTTGGCGTCTCTGGCGGTGCCGTGACCCGCACTATTCCGTCCGCATGCTGCGTCGACCCAGGCCCAGACTCTGAAGACGACTCCAGCGTAAAGTCACCGTCCGTGGTTTCTGTCCCACTCTCGTCATGCACAGACAAATCATCTCCATCAGATGGGGGCTCCTTGCCCAAGGCTGAAAAAACTAAGATCAACAAAAAACCATACCATATAAGAAGAGTGCTCACTTTTTAGGGTTCGCCCTGTCAGTCCAAGAAGCTGGTCTGCGGCCGCATCGGAGTAGTGCTTACTGTTGCGTTGGTTCATGTCTCCCTCATCCGCGTCCCCAGCTACCGTACCCTCCGTTGCGTTTTCCGCATCCGCATCATCCACATTGAACACCCGGTTAAACTCCCCAAGCATCAGACTAAACACCCCCGCGGGTATCCCGAGCGTTGGGCTGAACACGATCCCCACGTTGCGCATCGTCATTTTGTTCACGCTCGAATTTTGCACAATCAAAATCAGGTGCGCCGTCAGGGCACGCAGTAAGCTGTAGTTTGCAAGCGGAAGCGATGCGATTAGTTGGGAAAGCTCCTTGATTCTTTCTTGCGGGTCCACAAAGTCTGATCAATCTATGATGAGTATAGTTCTGTCAGCAGAAAGATGACAACATACCGATGACAGCAAGGAATTTGAGGTGTAGGTCTCGTGTCAGGATGCTGGCCGGTAGCTCGCGCAAGAAGCTCTTCAAGAGTCCAGCAATGGCATGTGGGTCCCAGTATTCGTCAGAAGCCAGCAAATCCACATCACCTTCTGCAAGAAGAGTGACATTAGATTGTTTCAACGACACGACGGCCATCAAGACATACCCATGTTGAACCTGTCCTTCAAGCTCTTGATTACGGCAGAGCTACCACTCAATCGGTATATGCCTTCCTCCTGGTCGGCCTTTTTCGCTTCAAGGTACTGGATGCTGCGGAACACGATTGCAGGTAGGTTGGCGATCTGCGCAACGTCAAGCGACTCCTCGAGCGCCACGCCGAACACTGCGCGTGGGATGTATGTGACGGCGGGGGCAGACTTGTCTCCTGTGAGGGCAGACAAAAATATAAGCGGGGAGAGCAGAATCCACCTCATGGAGGGAGTTATAGTGAATAGCAAGAAGCGTACCATTAGGTTTCCCAAAGCCCCAAAACGATCGAGACTTAAGACGGCGGTCAGCCGCTGTAGACTCGGATGCGGAGGTCGTTTCCTTGCCGCCAAACTTGAACCCAGACGGAATCGGCGCACCGTTGAGAGGCCCCGATATCTTCACCTTACTGTTCGCTTCGAGCTTATCGGGGGACGGGACACGGTCTGCCGGAGTGGGGTGAGTGGGAGAGGAGGCGACTGGGTTCAGCGTGGGGTGGAACGATTTACGCTTGTCGTGTGGATCCCGGGTGCGGTGGCGCTCCGGGGAGACTTGACGGTTGCTTCGCCCACTGAGATCTGGATAATGTCCTAGTTCCGAGTTGGCACGCTGTCCTCCGGTGCCAAAGGAGGAGTCCGAGTGGAAGTTGGACACAGAGGACAGAGGTGATGAGTCTGGAAGGCTTGAAGGCTGTCCCTGCCCGCGCTCCAGAATCCGCCGTGCAGGGTCAACTGGTGACTCCATTTGCTTTGAAGGGCTGGCGGAGCGTACGTAGTCATCCCCGACAGCAGGCGGGAACAGTTTCGCATTATTTTGGTCTGGGGGCAACTGCGAGATCGGCACAGCTGCGCCTTTCGAAATCAAGATGTCATCTTTCGAGAAACCTCGGGTCGGTCGGCGGCTCGTGGGGCTCTCTGAATTAGAGCTGGTGCTCGAACGGGGTTGGCTTGTTGAAGTAACGCCATTTTGGTATGCAGCCGCATTAGCAGTGGTAGCTGGGCCGTACTTGATGGGTTCCTCGCTGTACGTGCCGGAAAAGTACCGCACAAGGATTTCGACCCAGGCGTCCCTATCATCATCGGTTTCTGCGCAAAGAACGTGCCGGGGGTGGCTGCCCCCTGGTCCTTTTTTAGCTTCGACGATAAGGAATGCGTGTCTGTACTCCTTTTCTTCGTCAGTGCTGGGTGCCCGTTCGCTTCGCTGCTGCCGCCCGATCTGAGCGCCAGTAATGAGGATGGAGCCCAAGTGAGCGCCGCCTCGCTGCGGGGGGAGATAGCCGGCGTGAGTATAATGGGATGACCCAGAGCCAAGCTATGAACGTACGCAGTCGTAGTATTCCAAAACGGGTCCCTGTAGCACAAAGTAACGAGTTTTCCACCCCCCAAAGTTCTTGCCTCGCTTTGTCAGGTATCCTTCTTTGTGCCCGATTTGCATGACAGGCTGCTTGGTTTCGCGTACGATGTCAGAGGTAAAGAAGGCGATCACTTCGTTGTTTTCCTTCACAGGGAGGTTGATTAGCATCTGCAAGTAGGTCTCGAGCACAGCCTATGCACAAATATCAGTATCTCATGTGAGATCGAACAACGATTAGGGACGCACTTTTCGCTGATCAACCTTGGCTGGAGCGTGATCTCTCCACAACTTCCCTTCAGGCAGACTGGTAATCTTCTTCCCCATGCCTTTGCCTACCGCACTACGCACCCGCTGATCCAGCCCTAGCACATCCGAGTACATCTTCTCGACCTTCCAACCCTCCTTCCCATTTCCAGGGTCAACAAAGACCACGAACGAAAGTACCTCTTTCCCGCGGTCATTCGGCCGGACGAAAGAGTGTGAGACGGTGATAGTTGTCTGGGGAAGGTCGGTGGGCAATAAGGGCAGAGCGCGGAAGTTGGCTGGGACGGTCTGCACTAAAGGCTGGGACTGCGAAAGAGATTGTTGCGACACCTGCCTGGTGTCAATGCGCATTGGTTGCGGAGATGGTTGTGGTTGGCCTGCAGGGGAGTACGGGTTCTGCATTATATCTCCACTGGCATATGGCGGTGGTACATTCGGGGGAAGCGGGAAGAGGTCCACCTCGACGCGTGGCTTGACCTTGCGCCCATGAGCAGCGAGATGAGGCGGGTCGAGCGGGGGCATCACCTGCCTTGGCGGGCGCGGCGTCTCCTGTAAAGATACATTGTCTGGGACTTCGTCTGTCTCGGGCGCCGCAGATTGCTCATCGTCGGCCTCGTCCTCATCGTCCTCATCATCCTCGGCCAAGTCAAGGAACTCACTAGACGTGGCACCTGGGCTGTCGGACTCCACAAGGCTCGCAACAGAGGGTGGTTCGAGTCCGCCAGGGTGCTCTGAGATCTGTATCTGCGGCTGGACACGGGAGGACTGTTTGGCGAATGCGTCGATGTGCGGGCTGGGGATGGGTGAGTCAGCCATGTTAGCGATGTATTGCCGAGCTTCATCTGGAAGGGATATACGGGATTCGCGTGAGAGGGATGGTCGGCCTTCTGGGATGGTCGTTAGCATGCCGTTGGATGGGGTATTGCCTATTTGCATAGCGGTGGGTGTCGTCAGTACTTGCGGGTAAGGCTGGGACTGGGTAACTGGCGTAGTGGCCGTTCTTAGTGATGATTGATGCGAGTCTGGAGAAGGGCCTCCGAATCCCGGCGGAGCAGTTTGTGGCGTGAGGGCCCCTGTGTATTGATAGTGCTGAGGCGAAGGGGTATATGTTGATGTTGCAGAAGTAGAAGAGGTGCCGTATGTGGCGTTGCTGACAGAGCTAGATATGTGGCTGCTTGTCGTAGTGCTTACACTGACGCCACTACTGATGCTATCAGCGAGACTGGGTTTGCGGGGGTAGTTAGTTCCGTGATGCGATTCCAAGTCAACGCTGCTCGTAGACGAGGAGTCATGCATAGAAAAGTGTCCGAAAGGATTGGTTTCCTGGGTGGCGGAGAGGGCCGATGCAGGAACAGGTAGATTTTCAGCCCTCGGTGGAACGATCAAGGGTGTAGGTGAAGGTTTTGCTGATCGTGGATTGGCATTGGCAGTCTGAACATTGATTGCAGACGGGGCAGAGGAGGGCGGAGGGGGCAAGGAGGGGGCTTGCGATGGAGGCGCAAGTGAGGACGACGAAGCGGAGAAGCTGGGGGCTGCGTGGAAGGGACCATTGCGTGGGGAGAGAGGCTCATGGGAGCGCGAAGAATGCAGGGTATGGTGATGCGCAGAGCGAGGCGTCGCTGTAGAAGTGTTAGTTGTGATACAATTATCAGCAAACTGGAACGCACGTTGATCGTCAGAATAGCGAGAGACGGTGGGCTTGGGATCACCGTTGGACGCAGCATTATCTGGAACAGAGGGCTGGCTCTCAGAAAAGGTGCGCTTGGTATCACCGGCTCTATTTCGCCTGTCCTCCTTATTACCTGCAGGAGCGCCGAGTTTGGCTTTGTAGGCGTCTCTCTCACTGCGCACGCGCTCAAGTTCCTTTAGAATCTGATTGTATCCTGCGCGTTGTTTCTCGATGAGCTTCCAGAGCTGGGCATTCTGTGAAGAGAGCACGTTGCGGTCTGTTACAGCGGCCTCGAGTGCAGCCATTTTTGGATCTGGTGCATCTGCATTGGCT
Source organism: Sphagnurus paluster (assembly GCA_018282025.1). Classification (NCBI taxonomy): domain Eukaryota; kingdom Fungi; phylum Basidiomycota; class Agaricomycetes; order Agaricales; family Lyophyllaceae; genus Sphagnurus; species Sphagnurus paluster. Next base: position 11,381 of record JABCKI010000059.1, on the reverse strand, counting down.
TTGAGGAGAGAAGAGGATGTGAGGGGGCGGTCCTTGTTTGCGGGGGGGAGAGGAGTGGTGATGGATGAGGCGGAGGCGGTAGAGAACGATGGGGTATGTGAAGTAGAAGAGGAAGAGGCTGGTTGGCGGTGTGGGGTATGTGCTGGAGAGGGGGTGTGAGATTGAGGAAATGGGAGACGCTCAGCCCTGGAGGGAGTGCCGTAGATGCTGCTCGCTGGATTTGCGGCGCTGAGGGACATGATGGGAGTGCGCTCGCTGGAACAGACGACGAGCTCGCTGTTTGGCACGACGAGCTCGTGGTTGGAAGTGCAAGTAGGCGTGGTAATATTTTCGGTGACAACGACGGAATATCCAAGGAGACTCTGGGCGTATGTTCGCTTTCTGATCTTCTCCTTCTCCGCCCTCTTTCACGTGTCCTTGAAATATTATTTCTTCTCTCCCTCTTTCTCTGCAACAGTGAGCCTCGTGTCGTCCCTCATCTCCTCAGTCTGCCCAGTAATGTCAAATGAACCTGTGCTACCAGTCCTCACGATTCGCCTGCGAACCTTCTTTCGGCTAAAACAGGCTTGTCCCGTTGCAACAGCTTGTGTAAAAAAGGTGGCGATGAGTTCTACAACCTCGTTCATCATGTTCTGCTCTCGCAGTCTTCTCGTTCGACTTGCCAGGGCTTACCGTACATATCTTCTTGATCTGATCCCACCTCGACGCAAGCGCATACTATTCGAACGGTACTTGATATTGGATTGGAACCGGAACCCATCAGCATTCTTGGCCAGGCCATACGCACGTCTCGACGCTACTATGGGTGCCCCCATTACGAACCTCGCAAGACCTCACCAACACTTTCCCCGGAAATAATCAATGGTCACGGATCTTGACGCTGTCGCTTCAAGAAGTTGGGGCGCGCATGATCTTATTATACACCGGCCTCGGCCAGTCACCTGGCTGACTTCTCCTTCGTCTCCCACCAGCATATCCTCTGCTTGCATCGAGTGCTGATAAGTCACGGAAGGCAGGAATTAATATCTGTATCGGTTATCAGCCAATATTTATCCTTATCGTCGGAAGCATTCCTGACTCTATCCACGCTATTGACATCCTGTGGCAAGGCGCCTCTAGATAGTAGCACCTCTCTCAGCTTCAAGACCATACGAAAATATATCTTTTTGCAGAGCCAAGTACCCATGTCGAATTTTGGGTTTGAGCATAATCTATAATTGAACGGGACGGAGGGAAATATGATGCGGTTTCCTTTTGAGGGACGGAGGTCCGACCGAGTAACGTACAATACCGCCATGTTTCCGAGATCCTGTGCGTCTCCTATATTATCGACGCCTACCACCACCAGGTATTCCCTTGCCCCGACCACGACACCCATCCACGATGCTTGCTTTCGCAAGGACACCTTTGAAATCACGTCTCAACCCATGGCAGCTGCGCGGTCGTATCCCACTCACTGTCCTCGCCCGCAAGTCCAGCAAGCTTGCACTCAGGCTCAAGCCGCGCGAGGATGAATACCCCGACAACCCACCTCTCCAGCGCCCAGAGCACGCCGTCATCTCCACCTTTGATCTCTTCAGCATTGGTGGTATGTCTTGCCCGTTGCTTTCTCGCGTAGCTCGGTACTCACGCCTGGTTCCCTCACTTTTCTCTTGAAACGCCACAGTCGGTCCCTCCTCATCACACACTGTTGGCCCCATGCGCGCGGCAAAGATATTCATCAAGGACCTCGAAGAGTTGAATCTGTTGCAAGAGGCGCGTCATACCATTTTTTGTGCTCGGAACCCCGGATCCTAACCTCCGTGACAGGTCAGGACCCTGAAAATAACCTTGTGAGTTGGTATCCCCATCCGTACCGCGCCCCGTCCCAATGTTCCTTCAGATATGGCTCTCTTGCAGCGACAGGTACGGCTCGATCACCCCTCCTTCTCACCATTATAATTCCTGATTCTCGTTTTCTAGGCAAAGGGTACGCGTTTGCTGCCATATAGTCTTTGATATGCTCATCTTTGCAGGCATCATACCCCTCAAGCAATTCTCTTGGGCTTGGAAGGCAAGTTTCTGTACATTTTGAAAGAAAGCTGACTGAACCTCAGATACAGGATCCGATCCTGAAACCGTGGATACCGCGACGATCCCGACGCGTTATGAATCGATCCTCGCGAACAAAACGCTCATGCTTGCAGGTAAACACCGCATCGAGTACAACATCGAGCACGACATGGTGTGGCATTGGGACCGGGTACTCAAGACACACTCGAACGGGATGCGCTTCAGCTGTTTTGGCGAGGAGGGCGAGTTGCTCGCGACCAATGAATACTTTAGCGTTGGAGGAGGCTTTGTGGTGAACGAAAAGACCAAAGGTATGTTAGTGTTTTTGGAAGCATCCGCTTGCTGAATCTGAGTACGTTTCAGTCGACGAAAACATGTTTTACAAGGGTATTGATAAGACAACTGTCCATGAGGCAAGGTTGCACCAGAGTCACTCGGTTTCGGAGCCCTCCGACAAAGACGCGGTACGGGACGAGCATGTAGCCCCGGTGGATCCAACCAAAAATGGAGACCCTGGTGCAAGCCATCCACCATACCCTTTCTCTTCCGGTGATTCGTTACTTGCGCTCACAAGGAAGCATAATGTAGGTGATCTGTTCTCTTCTATGGAGCCTATCTTTCTGACAAACCGGGATTAGATGACGATAGCGCAGATAGTGCATGACAACGAAGTAGGTTGAACTGGCTATGCATCCACGCTGATATCTGATGCTCTAGTGAAAGAAATTTTATGGCTACACAAACGAAGAAATATACTCAAAGGTAAGCTAAACTCTGTTACCACAAGCTTCGGGCTCATTGCTTGTTTGCATCTTGTAGATCATGAAAATATGGAGCGTTATGGATCACTGTATTCACACGGGCGTTTCGACATCCGAAACGACACTTCCTGGACGGCTTGGACTGCGGCGCCGTGCGCCTATTCTTTACAGGCGGCTCATGCGGGGGTGAGGTTTCCTCAACGGCCTCAAAACACTGTTTGAACTCGCCCCCACTTTCAGATTGTATCCTGGCATGGCTGGACCCAACACCCCACTGATCACGTCCGGGTCAAAGGCGTCTGCATCGATCGGAGCCCCTGATTCTGCAGAAGTGGCGTCCGAGACAGACCACGATCGGCTTAGAGATAGGCTCCGTGCGTCTGGACGCGCACCTAGAGTCGTGGGGTCTTTTGACCATGCGGTGTTGCCTATGCCACCTGTGCGTGCGTTTTTGACTCGGTACGATGCGGGAGGCTGATTGTTGGTCTCGAGCAGAGGAAGTCGGATATGCCTGCTATGGATTTCTTGTCATGCTATGCGATTGCGGTTAATGAAGTAAACGCCTCAGGGGGCAGAATTGTCACTTCACCCACCAATGGTGCGGCTGGTGTGATCCCCGCGGTGCTCAAGTATATCATCGAGGTTTGTCTTCATTGCTATATCTGTGGCTTGAACTTATTATTGTAATTCCATAGTTCATTAGTGATGACCCAGAAAAAAGCATTGAAACCTTTCTGTTAACCGCCGCAGTGAGCCGTAGCCATTTTTGTTTGGAAACAGGTATTAATTATCGTCATTCAGGCCGTCGGGATGTTATTCAAACGTGGTAGTACGATATCGGCTGCGGAAGGCGGGTGTCAGGCGGAAGTTGGAGGTATAGTTCTACCAACTTCCGAGGATCACGATGCTGAATAACAAACCCAGTTGCATGTTCGATGGCCAGTGCAGGCTTCGCTGCCTGTATGGGAGGTAAGCTGACTTGACTTCTCCGAGTCTTCTTACCTGATTTTTTCGTTCTAGCTTCTCCAGAGACAGTTCTTCAGGCAAGTGACGATTTTAATCTATTCCTTGTTCAAAAACTGAACATTCTTCCGATATTGTCCAGGCTGCAGAAATTGGCATCGGTACACACTATTTTACTCATCACAACCACCTTACTAACTTGGAAGGACAGAGCATAATCTCGGTTTGACCTGCGATCCTATCGATGGGCTTGTACAAGTACCTTGCATTGTGAGGATAACTCTATATTATCCACGCCAACGTTACTGATTTGCCACCCACAGGAAAGGAATAGTCTAGGCGGTAAGGTTGATACTGTCGGCGAATACACGTGGCTGAATCTCCTTCCAGCGGTCAAGGCCGTCACGGCGGCGCAATTATCGATGGCTAGTGATGGAGTATATAGCGTCACCTTGGACGAAGCTATTGAGGCTATGCGATTAACTGCAGCGGACATGAGTGTCAAATACAAGGAAACGAGCCTTTCGGTACGTGCATTTCTGATTGAGCAAATTCACACGGGTTCTTATGATCTATGCCTTTTAGGGTCTTGCGGTAAGCTCTAGTTTCAGTAGATTGTATAAAGTATACTAATCGTCATTTGCAGAGGACTGTTAAGATACCTCTCTCTGTTCCTGCTTGGTGCGCACACTCTTTCATGCTGTCGAGTTGATGAGATTGATTGTTTCCGCAGTTGAAAAGGATGGACTAGGCTTCGTTTAGGTAGACTCTAGATACCAGTATTTGGTGTAAATTATTCCTCGCTAGTAGACTTTGGACGCTTTCCCCAGAACAATAGTATAGCGTTACTCTGTGCACATGTCTATCAGGCTCATAAAATGGACTGTTTTGATGTCTAGGCTTTGTAAACGAGCGAACCTCAAATACATAAAATTCTGCGACATAGTATCAATTAAACTTCGACAACGCTAGACTTTCAATGTCTTCTGCGTCCATGGTCCAATGACGGCGATCAATTATCCAGATAGTGCTACGAAGCTGTTCGGGAGGTAGAGTATGTTGCCGTTCTTTGAGGGTGTTTAAGAGCTGAAGAGACATCTCCTTCCCAACTACATCGCTCTCGTCAACTATTATAATGCCCCTCTTAGCCCAAGCTGATCTAGAAACTCCCAAGTACCAGCCGCAGCCTGTGAGGAGAGATTCAAGTGAATGAAGCCTTTTCTGTCGAGGTATGGGATTGTTCAACTGCCAGCTGCGGCCGTGGGGTTTGGCGAACCATACAAGGGCATTATCGAGGAAACGACCTTGTTCAGAGACAGGTTTGCGCCTCCGATAGGTCTCAGTAAGCGCTGGTTGAGTTATGAAGGCATCGTCGAGTACCGCCGTAGAAGCCTCAGGGGAGCTGGGTGGACTGGGCATGGACTGGATTTGCTTTCGCGAGGATGATGTCGTCGACAAATGAGGCATTTCTGGGAGTACGTCATTGTCATGATTGAGTGCAATAAGCGTTCTTTCCGCTAGCTCGGTCGGTGATGGCGTAGGGGATTCAGCCCTCGTCCTGACTCGCGGTCTGCCATCGATGAATGCGAACCTCTCCTCCCACAGGTCACTGATAGCCTTTCTCTTGGACAATGATTTAGCGCCTGGAGAAGCAACTTTACCCCAAATTTCAGCACTAATGTCCTTGGCTTCTTTGGATGAACTATCCCGTCCAATGACTTCGCAAGCGATTCTGTGCAAATCTTGAAGGTTTATGCCTTCTCTCCAACCACGCTCGTTAGGGCGATATACTTTATTTAGTCTGGGAAATCGAAGTTCGTAATGCTACAGAGATGAAAGTCAGAAAAATGTAGCCGGAAAAATAAAAAGACAAGCAAACCCGACTCTGTGGAGATTTATCAAACCCTGCGCCAAAGAGTTCTGCCAGTAGAGGTGTTTTCAGGATCGAACGCGGGGGAGGAAGGCCTGGGAGTATGGTGAAGGTATATTGTAGCTCATCGGAATTCTGGAATGTTAATTAGTTGAGCGCGCAAAACCATCAATTGCGATGGAGACCTACAAAGGACGGATTGTAGGGCAAGACATCTGAACTACGAAGAATAAAATTGATTTCTTCTAATTGCTGCCTATTGAGCCCATAAGAAACAGTGAAATACATTTGAAAATGGGGTTGGCAAGAAGGCTATAACAACTCTGATCAGCAAAAGTCAAGTAGCTTTATTTATGTGACGTACCTGTCGTTTGAGTTGTTGAGCATTTTCCAAAGCTCCAATATAAAAGGTAGTGATCGTCGAAGGAGGTACTGTATAAATACAGGTCAAATGAGAGAACTAAAACATGACGAAAAGCAACCTCTTAGCACTCTTGCGCGCTCTCTATCCCACCCCACCCCAAGAATGACCATGTCAAGAGTGTCGCCATAGCCAGGGATGTAGTCCCTTTTGAGCTTTACCCAAGGTGTTGAGAAATCATGGTATTTGGTTTCTTCGCCCTTCAAAACGAGGCCTTCCTGGCAGTTTGCAATCGTCCGGGCGAAAGCCTTTTCCAAAGTAATCAAGCGCTGCTCTCCACGGTCGACACCATTACAGGTAAGGGGGAAACGCTCAGCCAAGATACAAATTCCAGGAACGTGATGTATCAGGTCCTCAAGTATTTGGCGACGTTGAGAATATGGGGTCATCAAAAGCGAGTTTGAGTCGAGAAAAAGGACATCAAAGAATACCAGCCCCAGCCGGCGAGTTTCAATATAGTCAGTCCTCATCGATGATTGGGAAAATCTTACACAACTAGTGAGTAAAAGATGACGCCGCACAAGGTTGAACATACAACTCAGAATCTGCTTCGAACTCTGCCGGTACATTCCTGCGCTTGGCACGGATACCGCTGGCTGTCTGTTCAATAAGACTTCTAATTCTCCAGAACTCTAAGTATGATATGTCATGGTCTAGATTGTTAGGAAAGAGAAAGACATCTACCATCAATGCGTTCGCCGTGGAAAGCGACCATTTCTGCGTCCAGGATGACATTTTTGCAAAACCTAGATTCTCGGTTCAACATGCCGTCCATTGATATCCCGAGGGCGTGGTATATATTCTCGTGAACAGCCTTCCTATCCCAAGTCGAGTTTCGTTTACTTTTGCTGAAAATAGTTATATTGGCCCGGTGTGATAAAATTTCGACATGGATTTGGGCGCGCTCTCCATCATATTTTGTTTCCGCCCAAATCTGCTGCGACTGACAGAAATATTCCAGCGCATGTCGTGGCCCTCTGCCCTTCTCAGATTTGGGAATCTAAAAATGAATCAGCCAGAGTCGAATATATCGAAGTAAACGTTCTCACAGCAACGGGAATACCTATGCCCGGTATATTCGGCCCCCTTTCTTCCAAGGGGAGTTCAAAACGACGTGCAGTCTCTGTGAGGTCACATCTAACCCGGTAAGAATTTAGCATCCATCTCGTAGGGTCCCAGCACTTCATAGCGTCGTCCTTGGACAACATCTTGGTGGATGCGGAGTTGTGCCCTAAGAGCGACGCAATGTAGTGGGTGTCACGGAGGGGGTACAAAATCGGTCGGAGGTCTTTTAGAATAATTTGAGAGAGAAACGCAGAATCTAATGGAGAAAGGGTGCGAAAGAGCTCTCTGATGACTGTCTGTCGAGATCGCCGTTTCGTCTTTGGATACTTCTTACGAATCGAGATGTCCGAATATCCGGAGTTAGATGCAAGCTCGTCCAGGAGCTTATCGACCTCGTCAATATATAGTGGGCTGATGTGACCGTCAAGGGACTATAGAATGAGTTGATCAGAAAAAGTCGAGGCAAAGTCAGAGACCCTCGTACCGGACAGGTTTTTTCCAACACGAGTCTGAGTTCCTCCCCAAGACATCCGGAGGCATTATCTGAGAGCCAGCGCTGTAGACTGCCACTATCAATAGCGAAACAGTTTGCAATATGTTGCGATAGTCTGCTCTCCTGCATATCGAATTTTCGACAATGATCCTCATCGGGGAATAGGAGCTTGAATATGATAGCTGTGGTTCCGGGAGGGAGAGGTGAGTAGTCTTTCCTGAGTTTATCGACCCATCGTTGTAGGATATTTAGTGCGGGATAGCTCGGTGTGTTGTACCGATGGCCAAAATTTGCTTTGTGGGTAGGTGCCCGCGATATTTCGCGGAGAAGAGAACAAAAACTGGATAGCGTGTGAGACTACGCGAAGGCTATTTCAAGAGAACTCACAAAGAGAATGGAATGCCCTGGGCGAGGTCTCTGGGAGTCTGCGGCATGGCGGTTAAGATAAGCTATGTTTTCGAACAATAGGTAGGCCGAGTCATGAATACTCAGCGCTCATTGCGCGTACTTTCAACTGAATCATAATGCACTTCATTGTCAATGCGGTCACATGGCCCCGTGATTCAGAATTGAATTATGCTAGGATCTCTGAGATGGTGAAACTACCACCTCCTAGCGGGTAACCAAGGGTCGAGGAGTGTAAAGAGACATAAGGAGTATTCGTGCGGGTATTCATTCCTACAAATATTAAGCAGATATAACCGATAATACCAGAAAGACAGGCCCAGCGAAATAAAAGCAAAAGCATCATGTATTCTTAAAAATTCAGAAAAGTAGATCATGGGAGAAAAATCCGATATATGACCTCAAGTGCAAAAAAAAACATGTGTAAGGGGATGGCCCACCCGTGACAAATGAATAATAAAAGGATGCCGAATCGAGATGGAACGTGGCGTCGCACCCAGAGGAAGGACTCAGTCTGGTGAGACGTTATGAATGATCTTTCTCTGCTGTTATTTTCTCGGATCGGAAGGCTTCTGAATCCCCGCCGTCGAGAGAATGGCCAGCGATTGTAATTCCGTTGTCACTACGCAGATCGTTCGCTGGTGTCCCTGGGCGTGAAGATGCCATCCCTGAAGATGTTGCGGTCGCAGTGGAGATGATGTGTTGGTTTTGGGGGTAGTATGAGCGCCGTTGCATTTTCTTGAAATCATACGAAGTGAATCTGAGAAGCCAGGCGAACATGTTAGCCTTAACAATCGATTAGAGAGCGCTGACGCACTGTTCCTCCATTTGCCTCATTTCTGCACTAAGATTGTCTTGGTTGGCTTTCCTGGCTTTTGCTTTTAGAGGATTATCCTCTAACAGTAATTCTTCTAGTTCGTGGGATGCATCAAAGTTCGCTTTGTTTGGCTACCAAGCATGAGGTATTGAGTTAGCTAAGAAAGCAGCAATGAACTCGGGCGCGTACATCGGGTATGAAAGGAGGGGTTTGCTCTTTGGATTCCAGTGTATCCCAATCAATGGGTTTGAACCAGGCATGTCTTCGTAGTTCTTGATAACCTTCGCCATTGGGCTTACAACCGAATCGCCGAGAGGGGTCACGCTCGAGCAACTACGATCTGAGTTAGGTTACCTGAGCCGCAAGCGAGGAGAGCGACCTACACCCTTGAGGACCTGAAGGCCGGCACGACTACACTTCTTGTCGGCATCTTCAGGCCATTTGAGTGGGTCTTTCGAAATACTATAGGTTAGATCACTGTTCGTCCTCCCACGGAAAGGTCGCCGGCCAAAAATTAGTTCGTATGCACAAACACCGAGGGACCACCAGTCAATATAGTATGTATATCCACGTTTAGTCAAAATCCTGATGTCTTTTTAGGTTCACATGAAGGGCAGAGTACTTGGGTGAGCTTACTCGGGGGCCATGTATGCCATTGAGCCAGCCACTCCAGTTAAACGGCGCTCTCCGAAGTGAACTGCGATATTGAAGTCGGTCAAATGAGCGTTTCCCCGCTCGTCAAGCAGAATGTTGTCAGGTTTCAGATCACTGTAATGTTTGAAGACGAATTAAGAACACGGGCTAGGAGCAAAAAACAATCACTATGCGAGGTTTGGATTGAGACTTACCGATGCATAATATTGTTGTCGTGAAGGAAAGCGAGGGCCGACGACAACTGAGCAATGTAAAAGCGAACAGTTTCTTCTTGGAGAGAGCCAAGTCGCTCAAGGTGGACTGAGGGAGACAAGCTATTAGCCTAGTGAGTGTGTGTTGAAATCAAGGTCGTACATCGAAGATCTCCACCGAGCATAAGGTCGATGACAAAGAAGCAATTCTCGTCGTCCTGGAAGGCGTAGCGGAGATTGACAATAAAAGGATGGTCGACCTATATCTGGGTGAGCAAGAGTAAGGAGCAAGTTGCGCGTGGGTATGTACCTCTTCCAGTAATCGTCGCTCCTGAATAACATTTGGAACTGCCTTCATTTTGACACACTTGGCCTTGTTGATATATTTGAGGGCATATAGTTCGCGGGTCTGCTTGTGCTGAACCACCCTGACCTGTCCGAGGGGTCAGAGCGGAGCGACAGGGCGGAGATCGAGGTACGTACCTTGCCGAAGGCCCCCTTCCCAACACAGCGAAGTAAGGCGAAGTGGAATAGGTTTACATCGCCATCAAAGTCGATAGGCTACAGAAAAGGTCAGAGTGGAAATAATAGAGAAGAGACAGGGTGTAGATACCTGAGGTCTACAACAGACGGCTCCCATGAGATATCGTAATAGTCGTGTAAGGGGGTGAAAGAGTGGCTGCGGATACTGTCACGACTGACGCCGAGGGTATAGAGAGCGAGTGGAGGGAGCCAGAGGGATCCGGGAACGGAGTGGAGTGTGCGGGGTCAGTGCTCGCTGGGAGAGTAGCGACTTGCTAACAGCAGCCATCACCTCGTGTCACGTCACACATCCATCACCAATTTTACTACCATGCCCCCGCGACCAGATTTCCTACGACCCCTAATCCTCTCTGGTCCCTCTGGTGTGGGCAAAAGCACTCTCCTCCAACGTCTATTCGCTGAATTTCCCGAAAAATTTGGTTTTAGTGTTTCCCGTACGCACCGCTTTCCTTCACTACTAATCTCACTGATTGCAGCCCAGACACAACCAGATCACCCAGACCTGGCGAGGAAGACGGCAAGCAGTACCACTTTGTGGCAATCCAACGATTCAAGGATCTGATCCAGCAGAACGCTTTCATTGAGCACGCTGAATTCTCAGGCAACTTCTACGGTACCAGCTTTGAGACTGTCGGTCAAGTACAACTGCTCGGTAGACGCTGTATACTGGATATTGAAGCTCAGGTGCGTCCAGGTGTCCTTTTGTTAAATACACCCCATCCATCCTGTACCCAGGGTGTCCGCCAAATAAAGAACACAAATTTGAACCCCGTCTATCTTTTTATTTCCCCTCCATCCATGGTAGCCCTTCGATCTCGCCTCCAAAACAGGGGCACCGAGACCGAAGCTGCGGTACAGAAGCGACTCGCCACTGCATTGAAGGAAATTGAATATGCGAAGGAACCAAATGTCCATGACATAGTTATCGTTAACGACGATCTTGATAGAGCATACGAGGTGTTTAAAAAGGTTGCCCTTGGTGAAGAGGTTGAAGGAGACACCCTCCCACCGTTAGATGATTAATGTTACTGGTGCTTGAAGCTTGAGCAGCAATCGATATGCACATCTAAATCCTTAACGAGCGAGGCCTGGGAAAGTGGCCTGCTTATGTCAAAATGTTATGTAATTATCCAAACTCCCACACGT